>PVHY01001637.1:0-150812 GCA_004024945.1 Uropsilus gracilis
TGCTAATTGATTTTAAACTGTGGACCCCCATTTCAGAGAAGACTCACTTCATTACATTTTGGAGAGAATATAAAGTGAAAAATAACTCCATGATCGATTGAGCATTTATTTCAAAGTTTGGCAATAGTAAATTACTATTTTCTGTGTGGTACAAAATACAACTAGATAAATATTTATGTTCTTTCACGGAGAGGTAACTCTTCATGGTCATCTGTGAGCATTAATTTTGGAATAACTTGTTCAGTATTCTGTGCTTCATTATGTATTTCTACCTGAAAAGGGTTGAAGAAACTGGTTTATATCCCCTATAAACCGTTTAATTGTAATTATCCATACACAGAAACTGTCTTCTAAACTGTGAAGAAATGTGGCAGAATGGAACCCCTATGCCCCATCACCAGGTTCTGACATTCTTACCCCTCAGTTGCAGGCATTCTTGGCATTCTGTACCTGTCTTTACTCCGGAGACTGAAATGGATGCTTTCTAGGTACAGTATTACCTCAGAGAGTGCTTTTAACTTGGTTAGTGTTGACTTGAGAACAGAATTATTAGAGCTACAACTCAAAAGACCTATAATAAAAACTCTGTATTCTATAGGAAGATCAGTAAAACCTGTCTCTGTGCAGGATGATAAGGTCAAAGGTAAATAATACAGTTTTTTTTGTGTGTGTGAATTTTGAAGTATCTTTTGGAAGTTGGTGCAGAAAATAAGTAGTCCTTTTTTTAAAGGACTATATATATATATATATATATATATATATATCTTTAAAAAGATTTCATTTCAAGTACTAATTTTGTATTAGCTATTTATTATGAAAAGGTTTATAAATCTGTTTCATATATCTGTAACATGATTATTTCTTGTGATGTGTGTTTACTACTTATACATACACTTATGTTGATTATAAAGGTAATAGCAATGTTTAATGTATAGTGCAACCACAAATATGTATACTAAGTAAAACTTACAGTCTGTTAACAATCTTTTATTAATATAGCTATTAATTTTATTCTTACAGTGAAAAATTTGCAGTTTGCAAAATCTGTAATAGAGAGAAACCTTTGATCATACTTTATTCACCTTTGTTTTCAAGAAATTTCTCTCAATTATTATACATAATTATTTTGATATATAAAGTATTTTAACCTGCTTTTATTCATTGTAACAAATTACTCCTTGAAACAAATTTTACCTTGGATGGCCTCTTGATATGTCTTTATTTTGAATGAGTCAATTTAGTAGTATGACTTGTAAAACCAGTTTACCGCTGTTTATTAAATATTAGTATTAAACAACCTTTTTTAAGTTTTTCTGTGAACTTAAATTTGTCATTTGGAAAAAAAACTCCACAGTAATCAGTGTTTTAAATGTTGCTAGCATTTCTTATATAATTATACTAAGATTTTCCTCTATCTTTGAGTTCTGAAAGGACAAATTGCCTCGAGTGCTCCCTACTGCTTCTGTGCAGTCATTAGATTTTTACATCCCAGTGGAACTCACACTAAAATTACTATTTCATTGACTCACTTTCCATTAGGTATCTGATTCATTTTTTGGTGATTGTGCTGGTTTACAAAGACTAGTTACTAGCTGCTTATAGTAAATACCCAGTAACTGTCGAATGAATTCCAAATCCCTAAGTTTAGTTTCTGGCTGTTGTGCTGGAAGTTAATAGACAAATGAACCTTCTAGGATGTGTGTTATTTAGGTTAAAAAACAATGAATTTAGACGTTGGGAAATTAGATAGACATATAGAAATATTGAAATTGGCTTCTCATACACAGAAAGCAACTTAAAATAGAGTTAGTACTTAAAAAAAAACTCTGAAATTGAAACTCTTAAAAGAAAATGTGAATAGGTTCATGGCATTAATCTTGACAGTGATTTCATGGATATGACCAAAAATCACAGAAGAAAAACTGAAAATCAACAGTAGGACCAAATCAAACTAAAAAGCTTCTGCACAACGAAGGAAACAGTCAAACATCAACCTATAGAAAGGGAAAAATATTTGTAAGTCATGTATTTTTAACAGTTAATATTCAAATTGTAGTAGAAACTGCTACAGCTTAAGTGAAAAACTTAATAACCTGATGAAAATGTATATTAAGAAAAAGATAAATACATGATCGACAGTCATATAAAAACATTGCTCAGTATCAGTATTGGTCTTTAAAGAAATGCAAATCAGAACCACAATAAGATGTCACCTCAGTACATTATCATCCCCTGCCCCCCACTAAAAAAAAAAATCAAGTATTGTGAGAATGTTAGGAACTCTAATACACTTTGAGTTATTCAGAACTTAAAGATAGAGGAAAATCTTAGTATAACTATATAAAAATGCTAGCAACATTTAAAACACTGCTTACTGTGGAGTTTTTATTCCAAATGACAAGTTTAAGTTCACAGAAAAATTTAAAAAAGGTTGTTTAATATTAATATTTAATAAACAGCGGTAAACTGGTTTTACAAGTCATACTACTAAATTGACTCATTGAAAATAAAGACATATCAAGAGGCCATCCAAAGGTAAAATTTGTTTCAAGGAGTAATTTGTTACAATGAATAACACTTATACAGGAACTTGTAAGGAACTCTTATACACTTATACAGTGTAGGAATAAAAAGGGATAGAAACACTATAATAAAAAGGGGTAGAATCACTATAATAAATAGTGTGGGAACACCTTAAAAATTAAAAATACATCTAATGAACAAGCCAGTCTACTTTTGGATATTTATCCAAGGAGTTAAAATCAGGCTCTCAGAGAGGTATTCGTGCTCTTATGTTCATTGTAACACTTTTTAGAGTATCCAAAATGTAAAAACAACCTAATGTTCATTGACCAAGGGATAAAGAAAATGTGGTGTATATATATATATATATATATATGTATATATGTATATGTATATATATACATATATAAACAATGGAATACTATTTGGTGTAAAAGAAGAAACTTCTACAATATGTGACAAAAGAATGAACCTGTATACTATTATGCAAAGATAAATGCAGTATCACTCCCCTTAAGCAGGGTATCAAAAACAGTCAATTTTATGAAATAAGACTGGTGATTTCCAAGAGTTGGGTGAACAGAGAAATGATGAGTTACTAGTATATTTGTCTAAAATTTCATTTTGCCAAGATGAATTAAGTTTTGCCTTATTAGAGTATGGCGTCACTATCTTGCATATCTGCCGTACAGCATTATGCAAATAGTCAGCAGTACAATATTGTGTGCTAAAAATTAGTTTCATGAACACATCTCACATTATGTGTTCTTACGACAATAAAATAAAATATTTTTTAAAGGCTGGGCATGGTGGTCTGTGCCTGTATACTGCAGCCTAGGAAGCCGCGGTGGGAACCGGGGATCGCCGTTCGAGTCACGCCCAGGGCAACGTAGCGAAACGTAGTTCCAAAAATACTGGCGTGGTGGCGCACACCTGTAATCCCTGCTACCTGGGCGTGGTGGTGCGCACCTGTAATCCCAGCTATCTGGGAAACTGAGGCTGGGAATTGCTTGAGTCTGTGGTACCTTGGGCAAAATAGCGAGACCTAGTCTCAAAAAAAAAAAAATTTTTTTTTAAAGTAATACAAAGGAAACAATCATTCTTTTGGACAATAAGCTCTTTGTTCACGTCCTTTCCAGAAATGGTTTTCATAGAATAGGAAAAATCAGACATTTGGTGAATTAGAATAATGGAAAGAAGTGTTTATACAACTTCCTTTCCTCTGGTTACCGCTGTACCCGAGACAGTTTGAAATGTACTAGATGATCTTTCAACTTAAAGATAATTTTGATCCTAGGTATCTCTGGTCATGATCTTTTGATACTTTATCTTAGTCAGGAGACTGAGAAGCTGTGTCTGTGATCTTTTGAACGGTTCGGCTTCCACATGAACTAGACAAGAGGTAAAGCTAAGGTATGGAGTGAAATAATATAATGAGGGAACTATTCTTGAGGGTCTGCCTTTGACACCCCGTTGTTTCTGTTTATTCTGGGGGTCAGTTTCAGAATGGTATTTCTCAACTACCGTATGCTCATTGGGGTTGTGGTATTTTTTGTTTTAGGAAAAAAATTTTTTTCTGAGAACAATTTCCCATTTCTTCTCTGCTATTAAGCATTTGAAACATTTACTTTACACATCTGTATTACTCCAATTTAGAGGCTTCAGTTACTTCTTTTCATTTTTTTTAGGACCATAAGCATAGATGGGGCTTTAGAATTACTAAATTCATTCTGTCATCTTTACCATTTGTGTAGTGACTCCCCTCCCTTATAATTTTAGGTAAAACAATTATTCGTAAATTAGAAAAAAAAGACTTTTTGATTGTTCTTATTTTGCTTTTTCAACATTCCAGAATTTGGAGATAAAGAATATCCAAGAGGCTATTGAGAGACCCAGTATTATCGTTTTAATTTGAAGTAGAGATACTGACTGGCATTTTGCTTCTTTCACAGTAAATATCTTCTTTACTTGCCCTACCATCATCTCTAAAAACAGATGGATTATAAAAGTGAGCAGAGGCAAAAGTCAGTTATAGGATCAGGATATGTACCAGATTGCTATAGTGGGGTGAACTGTTTGACTGCCTTCAGTTGCCTCTTCTCTCTTAAACAAACCTTGTTTCTTTGTGAATATCTATTAATTTTCAAAGAATTGAATTCAGCTCCTATATAGCACTTGAAGACTGTAATTTTTTTTCTTCTTCCTAGACTGATGGGTGGTTTTGGGACCTTATTCAGGTAAAAGAGTATCAGAATTTTGATTGGTTTTTTAAAAAAATCATATATTTTTTAAATTTATGGAACATTGGCTTGCAATATTGTCTGTGATTTAGAGTTATGAGATCATACCTTTTCAGGTGTTTGTAACACACCATACCACCAGTTCACTCATTGAACTGGTTTGTAACACACCATACCACCAGTTCACTCATTGAACTGGTTTGTAACACACCATACCACCAGTTCACTCATTGAGATCATACCTTTTCAGGTGTTTGTAACACACCATACCACCAGTTCACTCATTGTTCTCTGTTGTGGTGGTTCATTACCCCTGCATACCTTTGCTGGAGAGCACTCCACTCTCCTCCTTCACTGATAGCCTCAAGTTTACAGTTTTTTAGGTTTGATTTTGGTTAAATTCTGTCAGATCCTTTTGTTTCTCTATATTCTACATATGACTGAAACCATCTGGCATTTGACTTTCTTACACTGGATTAAATTTTAGACTAATCCCCTCTAGTTCTATCCATATTGAGGTCAATGACAAGAGTTCATATTTCTTTGCTTTGTTTTAATATAGCTGAATAGTATTTCAGAATAGTATTTCGTATTATGTATGTGGTACACATATGTATGTGTACATAATGATATTACTTCTTAATATCTTATTTCTCCATGGTTACTTAGATTACTTTTATAACTTGACTATTGTATACAGTGCTACAATGACCATAGGTGTGTCTATATCACTTTGAATTGGTGTTACCGTATTCTTTAAGTACATCTGGAGGGTTGGAATTGCTAAATCTTATGACATACCTGTTTTTAATATTTTGAGAAACCTCCATACTATTTTTTATAGGTGCTGAATATGTCTACATTTCCACTGACCATATGAGAGTAACTTTTTCTCCAAACACCTACCAACTTTTACTGTTGCTAGCTTTGCTGTTTTCATATGAACCATTCTTCCAAGTGGTATATTTCATTGTGGTTTAGATTTTCATTTGGTAAGTAATGTTGAACATTTCTTTGTGTGCCTCTTGACTACCTTTATGTCTCTTTGGAAAAGTGTCTATTTAGCTCTTCTGCCCATTTTCTGAGTGGGTTCTTTGTTTTCTTTTTTCTGAGTTGTGGATCTTCTTTGGAGATTTCTGATAATAGCTTCTTACCAGAATATAATATGTTGAAGTTGTCTTCCATTCAGCTGGGTATCTTTTCATGATAGTTTATTTCGACTGTGCAAAAACTTTTCAGGTGACATCATCTCATTTATTTATTTATTTTTATTTATTTGTTTATTTATTTATGCTTTTATTTGTCTTGCTATTGGTGGTGGCTCCTCAAAGTTGTCACTGAAACCAGTGTCTTAGTACACTAAGACATTCTGCCTATGTATTTTATGGTTTTAGATCTTACATCCAAGTCTTTAGTTGATTTTGACTGAAATTTTGTGTAACATGTAAGATGACTATCTAGTTTCATTTTTGTGTGTATGGTCCAGTTTACCCAGTACCATTTGTTGAAGAGACTTTCCCTTTTCCAGTTATACTCTTGGCTCCTTTATCATAGAGTAACTGTCCATATTTCAGTGTGGCATTGTTTCTTTGATTTACAGTCTATCTCATTGGTCTGTGTGTCTGCTTTTATTCCAGTAGACCTGTTTTGATTACTATAGACATATAGTATAGTTTGAATTCTAGGAGAGTGATACCTCTATTTTAACTCTTGTTGATCTGAAGTGCTTTGATTATTCTAGGTCTTTTTGGTTCAGTATCAATTTTAGTACTTTTTTTCTTTATCTTGGATAAATGCCATTGAAACTTTAGCAAGATTGCCTTGAATCTGTATGTTACCATAGGTAAAGTGGCCATTTTAACAATGTTAATTCTTCTAACCTGTGAAATATCTTTTCATTTCATTGTGTCTTCTAGCTCTTTGAATGGGCTGAGCATTTTAAAATAGCAGTACTTTCTTTGGTTAACTTAAGCAAGTCTTAGAAACTATGCTGATTCTTTGTTGAAATAATGAGCTAAATTAGTGCAATGTAGAGATAAAAAAGAATGGAGATCTTGTTCTTTTGAATCTGTGGATCAAGACTTGCCTGTAACTTTTATAAATTTTAAGTGAAGGTAGTCAATAAATTTTTCTTTGTGTAAATTTTTCCTGATGTGTAAAAGCTTCTGACATCTTTGCTTGGGCCTACCTCATTTCGTTTATTTTCCTAGAATTAAAATTTCTTGCCTGCTGAGGCCTTAGTTTCCTTATTCATTACATTAAATGAAGAGTATGTTTTAACTAGAATATACAGAATTTCTGTCTCTCTCTTCCTACTTAGAAAACCCAGTTGCCATCTAGACTCCATGAATGTGGATTCCTACCATAACATATGTTACAGCAATAAATATCATGTACTTTTTTTCAGCTTTGCAACTGATATTTACTTCTCTGCTTTTATATATCAGGGTGCAAGTTTTAAAAAAGACATGGATATAAAGATGGTGAGACATGATTCGTTTCTTATTAATCCATAGTCAACAACACATGACTATGGGAAAACTATGGTAATTAATGATGCCAAAGGTAAGCAGTGTTTTCCAATATAAATTATTTAATTTTGCTACTGTTTTTTAAAATAACATAATAACTTTATATAATTAGTCAACTTTATTCTAAATAGTGTTGGTGCTTAATATAATTATTTGAAGATTAGCCCAAATCTTACACCTAGGTTAGAAAAACAACTCAGAGCAAATGCTTTCATTATTCTAAGTCCATATCAAATTCACATGTAAATGAAAACATTGGAGCCCTTTGAAACTTGACAAGGTGTGGGGATGTTTTAATGAGAGTGAATATTCATAAGGACTTTAATTTACCCACTTATTCAGAAGAACCAAATCGTTTTTAAAAACTGGAATGGGTTATGATGGTGGGAGCAGTGGTGGAGTCTAGGGGGGAATAACTTTATTGCATGGTGTCTGTCAGTGACAGGTAGCAATTGTGGCTTTGTGGGAATTCAGTGAGGTAATTTGTAGCTCTTCAACTAATGCAGAAAAAAGTGCCTGCAAAGCATGAATTTCTTTTTCTTTTTTCTTGAAAATGACAGCTTTGATATGTATGATTCAATAATGAATGGCTTAATAAAATATTACTTATGAAATATAAGTGTGTGCTCTACAGGATTTTTAGGACTTTTTTCTGATGTTTTACAAATTCTGCAAATTTTATGTCAAGCTTTTCTTGGTCTTAGCCTTAGTGAAAAATTTTATGGTCATATTTAGACTATAATTGCTCCCACTTTTTTTTATTATGCTTGATAGTTAACTTCAGTAAACATGTTTTCTGTCTTTTGCAATTTTACTTATGCATGTTTAAATTTTGCAAATTTAGGTTCAGCCATTATATTCGCCTGGAGGAGTTTGCCTTGGAGTTCAGATGCATCTGCCATTTTGAGTGGATGCTCCGGGGACCAGTTTTTATTTTGTTTCTCTCAAGAACACCTTGTTAAATTTGGTGATCATGTCCAAAGTCAGCAATGCATGCTGAGGTTCATGACTTATTTAGCTATATATTGGGTCGCATTTTTAAAGCTGTCACTATTTTCATTGACTCTTATAGTGTTATACTGATTTATAGGGATGTGTGTGCGAGAGAGAACTACAGTTGCATTTTATTTTGCAGTTTAAAATGCAAAAGAATATCTGAATGGTGTTCATAGGGTGAAAATCTAGATGAAATATATGATCTCAAATTAACTGAAAATACGTGCTAATACTAAAGTGCTTCATATTATTTTGAAACTTAATAAAATGATAACTTTCCCTGAGGTAGAATAATAGGAGTTACTTCTAAGATATTTCCTCACTCAATACTAACCTAATTTTACTTTCTTTTTTTGAAAGTTACTTGTATCTAATCCTTTCATCCAAAGTTCTCATGAATCACTACCTTAATCAGTTAACTCAGATGACCTAGACACAGGACATCACAAGTCACAGCTCTGTGCACAAGAGAAGCCAGCAAAGTTCTAGTGCACAAACCAGTTCATTCACTTCTCATGGGTTACTGATATCACTGACTTGCCTCCAAATTTGCATTAAAACACTAATATTTTCAATTTAATTCTGCAAATACTGGCAGTGTTTTTAGAATCAAAACATTACATTAATCTGCATGAGAAATAACTGTGGGACATTCCCTGCCCTCTTGGAGCATTAGAGTACTAATGACCTGAGGCAGAAGCAAAAATAAACAAATCCAAGCTATATATAGGTTCTATAAAAAAACAGGTATTCTAATTAGAGGTGAATGTCAAAATATTAATTTGGTATGAAATGACTAATGTTTGAGATTACTACAGAAGCATCAGGTTTTTTGTTTTCCCTGGTGGTGAGAGGAGATTGGGGAAGAGGCATTCAGTTGGCAGAACTGGTGTCTATATGGCTAGGAAGAGAAGGCGTTGAGATATAAAAATGACAGAGAAATGAAGTTTCCAAATAGTGATAAATTCTCAAGTGGGTAGCCACTGAGGGTTACTGAATTTGTTAGGCAGAGGGGAGCTGCTCAGGACTGAAAAGTAACTGGACTGGAGAGAAGCTGGAAGTCAGTTTCAGCGCAACCCGAACACATTCAGAAGTTGCACAGATAGTAAAGGGCTGGCTGCTTCTTGGCAGAGGTGATAGAAAAACAGAGACAAATTCCTGACACCTTGGCAGTGTGGAATTCATTGTATTTGGAAATTTTTTGAAAATAGAGATCTTAAGGAGAACTTCAGACTTGGAAGGATGAGTATCTCTGAAATGTTCTATATTTTAACAAAAGTGGGGAAGTTAGAAGAATCAAATCTTTGTGGAGAGAAAACATAATAATCAGGTAAAATGAACATTTGTCTTTTTTCCATAACCTAGCAGAAAACGTCTTTTGATGGACTGAATGCTTAATAAAAGTTTAATATCTGCAAGTCTTCCTTTCAGTATATGAAATTTTTTTGTAAGTTTCATAGATTTGTGGTCTCAGCAGACTCCTATATTATTGTGCATGATCACTCAGTTACTTTTCTTTTAAATAAAGCTTAGAGTTGAGATCACAATCTAATTTCAATCTTCTATGATAATACTGGGTAGGTATATGGTATACTTGATTTCCCCCCAGTTACTGCAGTAATACAAAGAACAAAATATTGCTTTGTAAGATTCTGTGTAAATAAACAGTTGATTGGGACTACTACTTCTCTGCAGATTGTAAGGGAAATTCTGTAAAAAAGGTGCTTTCTTTTGCTTTTCAATTTTTTGTTCATATCATATTTTAACTGCTTATCTTTTCAAGAACTTTTATATGCCAATTTACTTTCCAGATTGTAACAGGAGCAAGTATTTATTTGGCAATTTTTATATGCTCTTAGAACTCATTGAAATGTTTAATAGGTCATATAAGGAGATAGGTGAACTGTAATAAATTCTCTTGTACTGCAATTGATATTTAATTAGTTAAACATGCATTGGATAACTTTACTAAGTCATACAGAATATATGATATAGTCTAATTTGATATTATAATTGTATTTTATAAGTTTTACATTTCACATCTTTTCCTATATATATATATATGTATATATATATATATATATATATACATATATATAAAGTGATTTTATCTGTTCTCTTAGGAGTCATTAAAGTAAAACAAGTTATTTATGATACAATTCATTGACTAGTAAGTGTCCAGAACATTTCTCTTTATTTCCCACCAAAGTTTGGTTGTAGTCAGCACTGTCATTAAGTATATGTTTGTTATTGCTTTGGGGAATTGTGGCATATTTTAAATACTTTGCCAAGGTGACATGCAGTGGAGAAAAGTAAATTAGAAAGAATTTGTACATGTACCATGTGCCAGGAGCTATGCTACAATTATTTTCCCTATGTTCTCCTGCCTTATTTGTTCTTCAGTAACTTTTTTATCACTCTTTTCTTTCAGTGATGAAACCATTTTAGCAAAGGTCATAGATTATCTTGCTAGTCACAAAGTCTTTTAGCCTCTCTTTAGTTCTTTGCTAAACCTCAGAATCATCTGATAGAAAGGAACTTAAGATGTCCGCTTCTCAAAACAGCTCTCTGTGCTCTCCTCATGCATTGTTTAGCCATCTGTTGTGCTCCATTTCCTTTGCAGGATATTCTACTTCTTCCCTTGCTGGTGTACTCAAGAATTGTATCTGAGACTTTCTTCTCTGCCTCCTTCCTGCCTCACCCTGTCTTCATTTACCAGTATAAGTGCTGATGGATTTCATATCTTATGACTGGTCTTCTTGCTATCAGTTTTCCTCCTTCCATTCTACTCCTCTTTATCGTCTAAGTGACTTTCCCAGAAAGTATAAAATCCTCAGTAGGTCTTAAAGCTCTCGTATATGTGTGTGTGTGTATATATATACACATATATATGTATATATATATGTGTATATATATACATATATATGTATATATATACATTAACTAGTAACTAGATATCTATCTATCTACATTATATATATATATACACACACATACATACATACATACACACACACACACACACACACACACACACACCACTTGGTGTTGAGATCTCATCTTCACCATATGTTTCAAGGCTGATGCCCAGTGGTTTTCAGAACTGGCTGAAGCTTCCTTTGTCACTCAGCTTCTCCTTTTGCTGCTGTTCCAGGACAGCCCCCATCCCTTCTTCATGTTCCTACTCCTGTTACACTCTGCACTGCACTCTAAGACAATAGAGTGCAGTGAAACACCTGAAAGCAGGTGTTTGTTTATTTGCCTTTTTTTCTTTTTGCACTTTTAGTCTGTAATGTCTTCCAATATGTACATATCAGTTATATATAGTTAGCAAATAGTTAGTAGACATAGAATAGAAATGTTGAATACATTAATGGGTGATCAAAGATCAGTAAAACCTATATTCTATTCTCAAGGAGCTGATTGCTTACTGAGAAGGTTTACAATTACAAGTATTCTGTAAAAAGGGAGAAAAAGACTTAGAATATAATGTGGTATGATCTTACAAAACTATTTTAAAATAAGAAGTGATTAACTTGTAATATCAAGAAGTGTCTCTCTGGAAATAAATTTATTTTATAAATAAATAAATAAATTTATTTCTTTTCAGAGAGACACTCCTTGATACTACTAGCTAGTAATATCTAGTTAATCATATTTTAATCTCTATTTTATATAGAATTACACAGAAATTTTCTTAGTGCGCAACCATATATCTTTGAAATGAGGACCCTATAGTTGCATTTAAGATATTCAATGTACTTTTAAAAAGTTTTATTAACCCTTTATTTATTAGCCCTGTCTTTTGTTTTGTCATTTTTATGAGGGTATAACAAAAGTGAGGCAAGCAGTGCTACATCTGTGGATATCTATTTGTCCGACTGTGAGGCATGAGGTGCATTCCTTGCTTTTCTTTTCCAAAGCTACTACATTTTTTCTAATTACATTTCACATTATTCTATCTTCATTTTATGATGTGTAATTAATTCACTAGTTATAAGAAATACAGTGGGTTTTTTCTGTGTCTGAAACAATTTAGGAGGACATGATGCATTTTTTAAGAACTTGGACCTGTTACTTTTATTACGCCCCAGATGTGAAAATGCCATCATGACATAATTTTTCCTTATAGTCATAGACTAAAATGTTGTTGAAGAAATTTAGTGGCACATCCTGACTTTCAAAGCTATAAATGAATGTATCAGAATGTTTATACTGCATGTAGTAGTCAACATTGTGAGTATTAATGCTATAACTCTAACAACAGTATCTGTTCAACTGGTGTCAAAAGCATATCACTCAGAGCCCTAAAATTTCAAGGGGGTATCTGAGAAGTTAAGACATAGGTAGTCAGACTGCCATGATGTTCGGCTATCCTTTCCTACATCTTTTGTTCTTTAATTAAATAAATTGCTTCTGTTACCTGTTGTAGTTTCTTGAAAGAATGTCATGTAAGGGGGGGATACTAAACTTAAAAAACACTTTGAGAATCATCAGTTCACTTAATATGTATATTTAATATTATCAGCTTGACCATTTAGAAAAGCCATCAAAATAGAAAATGGACAACATTTCTCTCATCAACTCTTTTTTATGTGTGTCACCTTTAGTGACACCCTCAAAGTCAGTTAGGGAGAACTATATGTTTAGAAGTGCTAGGCAAGCAGACTTTCCTCTGCCATCTTTTTTCATCACAGATCTTTGGTTAGTACATATTTCCTTTGTCTGATCATTAATTCCTATGAAGCAGGGTCTGAATAGTTTGGGGGGAGGAGAAAGAAGTAAAAATTTGAGGGATGAAAGAAATAAAATGTAGTTGAAACGATAGGCACAACTTGATTCTGATACATATACATCTTTCATTTATAATATGTACACTCAAACAAAAAAGGAATGACACATCAAACTACTCATAGAGGTAATCTTTGGATACTAGAATTAAATGCAAAACAATGCCAAGCAGAGGTTAGATTGCTTTTATGCTTAGGGGGTGAGTAGTAGAATATTATTGCTTATGAGCAATGGTTATTGCTATTTTCATATCATAATGCTTTGTTCTTTCATGCCAGAAAGCTAAAGGGTTGTATCACAGCTATATAAGTTTTACCCAAAGATTGTTCCAAGGGAAAAGTAAATGTTTAAAGATGCTGACCATCTTTCAAACTTACTCTTCAATTCTTACAGTCTCTTCTCACTCCTGCCCCAATAGGAGTTTTTCAAGAAGGATATCCAGGTCACTAACAAAGTAGCTACACAAATAGTTTGCAAAAGTAAATGATTCATCTTTATTTTGTGTTGATGGAAGGAAAAATATACATTGAGATGCTTATAGGTAACCTAGATGATAGTACAGAAATATTTATAAGAGGTAGATTGGGATGAACTTTGCTTATAAAATGATTTTTATCTTTAGAAGTAGAGTCTAGTGAGTAAACTGCAGTTTAAAAAACATTTTAACAATTTGGCAGTGTCAACTCAAAATCCTATTAAAATGCAGTTTCAAAATGACTTTTTTGGGGGGGAAACTATAACTGTCAACTTGAAGGATGGAAATCTTTTCAGCAGAGCTTATAAAAATATCCATTGCCATATGTGAAGCACGTTTAAGACAGTTTATCATAAATAGATGAATTTGTCAAAAACACACACCCAATTTTTTGGCCTCAGAGAACAAATTCCAAGATCATAAAGAAATATTGTGCATTTTTACAACACATCTCAGAGTGGTAGAAATATCAATACATATATTATGAGGAAATAACTTAACCAACATTAATCTCATAATGCTAGAAGTTTTCAAGATTTCTGATCTAAATTTGATCTACTGGGGCAGTACAAGTAGCTTCACCTTTAGTGGTGACACCAACTGCTTATCTCAGTTATTGTACTGAGTCTTCACATCTAATCATGAAAGTAATATATACTCCTATTGTGCGTAGTATTATATTGTATTTAATTCTAGTATCCAAAGATTACCTCTGTGAACAGTTGGGTGTTTTTTTTGTCTGAGTGTGTATATTACATATAACATGTATGTGTTTATCATTTTATATTATGTACATACATGTAGTAAAAATGGAATCAAACAGTGTCTATTGTTTTAGCTACATTTTTATTTCTTTCATCAATTCTCTATGTGCCATAGTATACAGATTTTCCATCCTTAAATGTTCCTTGAAAGCATGGCATTTAATGATTTGTTAATATTTCATTATATCATAATTCGTTTAACTAACTCCTTATTTTTGAATAATTACATTGTTTCACTTTTATGCTATTATAAATATTAAATTATTGTATTAAGCTCTCTAGTTCTTTTCTGTTTCAGTCTGATTATTCCTTGAAAAAAATGTCTAAGAAATAGAATTAAATTTTAATAATCCTCAACATAATGGCATAGAGTTTGAGGGAAATTAGATGAATTTAAACTTTTACACAGCATAGCTAGTAGGATATTCAGGAAAAATTATAAAAAAAATAGTGTGCATTTTAAATCACTGGGTGGGTTTGAAATTACTTGAGTGGGTTTTAAATCATTTGGATTTTTGGTGCAGCAAGGTTCTAATGTAGTGTGGCCGCCCACTATGTTATAGATATTTGTTATGACAGGTAGTGTTATTGTTGATTGAATTACTCATTTCTCATTACTGTTCTCAGAGATATCTGAGATAATTTCAGAACCCAAATTTCTATGCATAAAATAGCTTTTGGAGCCTAATCCCTTATAAACCTGTGGGTTAGCGATGCTATAAAAACATTCCACTTTACCATGACCCCACTGAACAAAAGCAAAGGAGAAATTTAAGTAAAAAGAAAATTCCTACACAGTGTACAGGTATTGTCTTGTGCTATATGATAATCAACAAATTTTACTTTTATTGAATTTTGAACTATGCATGGTATGTGATTCTTTTAGATACACCTTGTGGTAGCTAATGGACATAAAGGGAAAGATACCTGATAGTTTGCCCTCTCCCTCTCTGTGTGTGTGTGTGAGAGAGAGACAGAGACAGAGAGAGAGAGCGAGAGAGAGCACTTGTGTGTAGTCGTACATTTTTTTTTCAAATAATGCAATTGGTTCATTTCAGTCATTTCATCCACAAATATTTAGCCAAGTCCTTAATCTCATGAAATGCTTCAGAGATTCGTCATATGAAATCATTGGTTTCTCCTTAGTGCTAAAGCATAGCAAATTGTCATCTTTTTTAGACTGATTTTGTAGAGTGTTAAATGCTATTTAAATTTCATTTAGATATGAAGCCATTTATTTTTCTCCTAATCACTTAAAATAGCAAGAACTAATCAACTGGAGTTTTTCTCCTTTACATGAACATACTGCTCTACTCCTGACTCACACGCATGCTTCTGACTTTAGGTCAGTGGAACTTTTCCCAGCCTGTTTTCTTTTTTTCCTTCATTCCTAATTTCTCTCAGGAACAAATGGCAGCATAGTTAAGCATTAGAAACTGTTGCTGAAGGTGCTAACCTAAACATCAGTGCCAGGATACGACTGAGACTTAATAGACTAATTAATTTGTCTACTGCACCCTGACCTGGGAATTGTGTACAATGGGCTATACTTATAAAACTGAGAGTCTGGGATCCAAGGTATAGAAAATGCAACTTTTGTATGTTTTATACATCAACGTGTAGGTTAATAGTGGGTTCTTTTAGGAAATAAATTTTGAAAATGGAACTTTATTCCATCACATGTTTTGAAACTGATATAGCAAGCTTCTGTGCGGCTTTTTGTTAGTTTTCTCCCTTTGTTTTATAAGCAGAATCTTCAGATTATTTGATTCAAATATGCTGCTAACCTCCAGAGAACCCAATTATATACTGTACCACAATTTCTGTGTTACCTAATTTAATTTAATATGGTCTTTATATAATCACAATTAACTCATATAAAAATAGGAACTT
Source organism: Uropsilus gracilis (assembly GCA_004024945.1). NCBI lineage: Eukaryota > Metazoa > Chordata > Mammalia > Eulipotyphla > Talpidae > Uropsilus > Uropsilus gracilis. The sequence continues at coordinate 16,214 of PVHY01001637.1, forward strand.
GAAGCTTGAATGACATTTTCAGAAGTGTTTGCATTATGAAATTCTCTTTGATAGTCATACTTTTTTCAGTAAAGTTTAGCTTTATTTTCTCTTATTGTACTTTTCTAACTTGTTATTCACTCTAATGATAGTTTAAATGTAATTCAAAGACAGCTAACATTTGGTACCCTTGAATTCATTGACGATAGCTTAAGTGAACAAATCTCATGATGATACTGTCCTACAAGTGTATGGTATATGCATCTTCCTGGATCTTGTGAACTTACAGAGGTACCAAATAATAATTCTTATTAGGATTTTATTTAGAAGAGAGTTTTAATATTTTGGTAGTTTGCAGAAGGAAGCATCACCAAAATTCTGTTGTGAACATGGCAGGTATTTTTCTAGGCACTGCTGATAAAGTGCGTTAGATCGGTGGTTTCCAGCGCTGCCCAAGTCTCACCAACCCAGCATTGGAGTCACACACAAAGTACATTCAGCTAGTGATAATGTAACTCAGCACAAGGTTGCTTTCTCTGCACAGAGTGAATCAGGGATAGAAGGAGGGAGAATGACTGTAATGCATGTGAGGGAGTAATTTGCCATCTAGGGAATGTTTTCCAGGGATATTAATATCAATTAATGCTGAGAACCAAGTAGTGAGATGGGAACCTTTGAGTACATCAGTTATTGGCAGTTACTTTTCCTGAAGGAATGTCCAAGATTTTATATACTCCCCAGTTTATGCCTGATGCCTGTAGATGTTGAGCACAGTAGCGTCTCAGAAAGTATTAGCAGGATGGCTAGAATAAAGGAGATACTGCATTTAAGGGGACATGCTTTCTCCCTCTCTAAAGTTATGTCACCTTCAGTAGTGAAATGACAGATTCAGACTTGTGTGCATTTTGTTGTTAAAATGTAATGCAAGGCACGCCCGGTTCAGCCATACTGCTGGGCCCTGAGCCCCTAGCTGCCCAGCCTGCTGCACTCCTTTTAGGGTTCAGGGAGCTCACATGCCAGGGTGGCGGAGAGTGGCTGGGGGTGCCCCCTGAGCCACCATACCTTGAGGTGGCCGTAACTCCACCCACAAGCCTGGTTCAGCCATGCTGCCCCGCCCTGAGACCCCACCTGCTGGATGTGTGGGCTGGCGGGGGTGGGGGGGGGCGGGGGTTAGGCAGAGGGTTGTGGGTGGTATGGGTCATTCCCTCTGGTTTTCTCCAAATCCTGTCAACCCTCACCAGAGCAACTAAATCAGCAACTCAATGGCAGTTGCATACAAATACAGAGGTGAAAAGCAAGTATTCCAGAACAACGAACATGTCAGATCCATGGACACAGTATTATAAGACTGATTATAGAGATAAACTACCTTAGAAATACAACCACTGAGGTCCACAATGACGAAATTGGAATTTCCTGTTCAGAGATGCCTTCAGCACGATCAAAGGACCCTCCCATTTTCAGGGGGTGAGGAAAACCACAGAGACGGGCAGTGGCCCCACGACGAACCAGATCAACCATCTGCAAGGGCCTAGCTTGATCAAAAAAATGGGTGCACAAACTTTGGCTGGGAGAAATGCTCCCAATGCCAGCAACGAGAACTACAAAACAAAGAAGGAGCAAAATATGACAGAAGATGGGTTAGAGAAGCCAATCAGAAAGAAGGAGGAGGCATTGAAGGAACACAGTCATGTGTAAACTGGTGGCCAGCAGCAAAAAGACACTTGGAAAACTAAGCACAGGCCACTGTGTCCCAGGAAACCATGTCCACACTGGACAAATGGACATTGCTACAGGAAAGAAAAGGAAGAACTGAAGGGACTAAAAATTGAACAATAAATGGCGATGAAAGAAGAGATGGAGAGACCAGGGGTGTGGGATTGGGAAGGGGGGAGGAACACCCAAAAGGCAAATGTAAACAAAACTTATTCAATAAAAATGTATATTAAAAAAATAAATGTAATGCAAGCCTCACACTGAATTTTTTTTTTATAGATTTCAGAGTGGTCAAGAGAGTGAGTGTATCTGAAGTGGATGTACCTTATATAATCATAAAGAACACCATAGTTATCTGGTTGGTATTCTAATCAAGGCTTGTCATGATAATATAGCTTATAGAAATTAAGTCACTGATATTAAGAAGGGAAAATCCATAAAAGAATTCTGAATGTCAAGTTGGATTGGAGTAATTCACCATATGTCTAGTCAGGTCACATAAAAGAGAGCTAAGCTGTTAAAGTGGCAGTTTGAATTCCTGGTGGGGAGTGGGAAGGGGAAGGTCAAAGTGAAGACAGGATGTCAAAAGGCATAGAGCCCTAAGAATTGACTTTGGTGACCTTATTGTTTTCAAATGAATTTTATTTGTACCCATTTTCAAAAGAGAACCCAATGAACAGGTATGTTTGCAGCCCCTTCACTTTGACAGCTTGGAAGGGCAGGGGAGATGGAATTCTGTTTTTTTTTTTTTCTTTTTATGTGAGCACTCTGAAAGGCATTCCAAGATCAGTAGATAGATAAACAAGGTTACAAGTTTAGTTTTTAAAATATTAATCTTGACCTGTTTCTTCTTGTTTAAACGTTGAGAACTGTAGCTTGAAAGGTAGAAAGCATCGTTAATTTATTCCTAAACCAAGAATGGATTTAACTTTCAGCAAAGATTCAAGTTGAATGTTGATATTACTTAGTTTTTTTTTCTGACTCACCTGTCTTCTCAGTTTAATTTCATTCATGCCAGTGCTTTAAATTATGACCCATCCCTCATTCCTTGACTTCCATCCTCATCTTTTCTCAGTTATACTTTAAAAAGGCTTCCTAACATTTATGTTCTTTACCCCTTTTCCAACTGTCTATCATTTCATTAGCAGAAGGGAAATCTGACCTTACTGCTTTATTTTCCGTGACACCCCCTGCCCCCAGTGCCTTAAAGATTACATCCTATGACATATCGGGCCCTTGGACTTCATCCAAACCTTCCCTGGAATTCTAGCCTATCTGTTACCACTGCCCTACATGTACAGCTAACAGATGTTTTATAATTCTGCAGTATGTCTACTTTCTCATTCATTCATTCTTTTTCTGTTCCCTTTTACTTGCTGTTTCCTCTTTTTTTTTTTTAATGTCTTTTATCCATACTTCCTCTGTTACACACTTTGTAGATTTTTATTTATCCTTCCTAATTCCATTTCAAGGAAATACTCCTTTGTTTGCAGTGCTTTTCCTTCCAAAACTAGGCAGTTCCATTCTGTCATTCCATACTGTTTTGAACACATGTCCACATTGATTCTCAGTTCACACTTAAAATATTTTCAGAGCTCTCACAGTGTCTTGTAAATGTTTCATGGATAGACATAGCTATCTGTTTTCCTCTTTACTCCCAGCCTTTAACACTTAATAGGAATTCAGTTGCCATGTTTTGAAGGAATAAAGGAAGACCTGCTCTATTTTACACCATGTTGTTTCTTGTGGGAAAAAATATAATTTAGTTCTTGTTCTTAATAAAGTTGTGGTTTTATTTGGTGGATAAAATGTAATCATATGTAAGTGGCAGTCTAGAAAGCCTCGGCCAAGGCCTGCGATCTGGTTCAAGTCCTGCTGCGGGGACTTAAGAAAGACCTAGTTCCGAAAAAATAGCTGGGTTGGTGGTGTGTGCCTGTAATCCCAGCTACCTGAGAAGCTGAGGCTGAGGATTGCTTGAGTCTGTGGTACCACAGGCAACGTGAGCCTGCAGTTCCACAGGCAAAAATAGCAAGATCTAGTCTCAAAAAAAAGATGGAAACATGAAATAGAGAATACAAGATAAAGCATAGTATACAAATGAGTTATCTGTATATTAAAAGTTTATATCTATTTGTATGTAGTAGAAACAGACATATACGTATATACTGTAGATAGGGAAGAATAAAGGTCAAAATTAGGTTATAAAATAGCCCTTAGTTACTAGATAAGAGTTTAATAGCATGGAAGAGCTGTAGTTGGGAAAGAAGTGTCATGAGCAAAGTTGAAGCTATAGGATTGATGTGTCTTTCTCCAATGTATGTTTTCCCTAGTTTATTTTTTGTAAATCTTTGCTAGATTATATACATTTACTATACAGGCAAATATTGATCATTTTTATCTGTAAAGGGTCAAAAATCAGATAGGGAAAATGAAAAAGTGAATGAGAGTTGAGGTAGATACTGTGTTTGTAATGGAAAAAGATTAATCCATACAGAAAGAAATCTGAACTGCATAATTAACTTCTAGATATGTATGCCCAAGGAAAAAGTGGAAATATTGACAAGTAGAAGACTCTCGTAGTGACAGTAAGGTAAGAGCTCTCTTTGACTAGTTGTAACTAAACATTATTTGTAAACAATAATTATTGGGGTCAACGTTATCCTGGCTGGAATACTTCATTGGGGAATAAAAAAATAAACAAAAATAGAAACCAAAAATCCACATTTATTACATTTCAGAATAGTGGAGATAGTTTAAATTGAGTAATATATGCCTTCTTGATGGTAGAGAAACTATTGTCCTGTGAAATAAAAAAATGACAAAATCAGTGGAGTGTAGAGGCCTCACAAACTGGACAGGTAATTTAGTCTGCGAAAGCTGAAATTTGTAGCCATTGTATGCAGCTGTACATTTCCCACTTGCTTCTTGCTTCCCCTAAGTGCACTGGGTAGTACTGACTTAGTCTAGGAGAAGTGAGACAGAGAACAAATGTGTGTCTCTTGCAGTTCAGGGGATCCCTGAATTTCCCTAAGGTCCTTGCTGCCATTGCCCCTGACTTTCTACAGTCATCTTAATCTCTTGTGTAGGATGTTAAGACTTTTCAAGAATAGGAAAAAGTGTTTATACTTCTATCTTGGTCCAGAATTGCTTACATTACAAAAAATCAGGATTGTAGTCTGTTGAATTAATAGCTTTTGAGGAGAAAGTAGATAATAACTTCAAAATACTGTGGATTTGAGACAGCATAGAAAATGACTAATATAGCTACATTTACTATAATCAGATCCTTTCTAAAAGCACATTATAATTTCCACAATACCCTATTGTAATGATAACCCTGTGTGCACAGGAAACTAAAGCAAATAGGTTTTTGGTTTTATAATCTGAATTTTCAATCACTATGTTCCCTGCTACCATTTGAAAAATAAGGAAAATTTTAAGGATTCTGTCACTCAAAATTTGGAATCACCATCTTTCAGAAAAGTATTAAGGAATGAATATGGAAGATGTTCTGATAAACTGAAAGATCTTAAGGCAGTTCTGTATGTGAGACAAACTGAAAGATCTTAAGGCAGTTCTGTATGTGAGACAAAAACTAGTATAGCTATACAGAATGTTAATACCTTCCCTACCCTATAATTCCTCTATTCTTTAGAATTAAGTTAGCATCTGTAATTAAGGAGTGACCCAGTACTCTGGTTAAAATCTGGATAATAACTTTGTCAACATAAAATTAATAGCTTTTGACAATGTGGTGGTCTATGATGTTGTGTAGTTGTCAGGACAACTTAAAAACAGCGGTCTGAAAGTAGACATTAGTGTGTATATCTGGAAATTTTCCCATACTAATGCAGTATGGGTTTGTACTTTATCAAGGATTTCAGTTCATAAATGTGTTGTCAGGTACAAAATAAGCTGATCACTGACTAATATTTGATGTATTAATGTAGCTTTATTATTTTGTCTTAACTATTTGATATAAACAAGTAAAAGTGGCATATGACTAACATAATATTTAGCAAGAAATCTCACGTACTGTTTATAGATTTTAGGGTTAGTGGTTACATTTTCTTTAATGGCTTGATACAACTATTTCCAGATATTACTTAGAAAATAGCATTTTAAAGTCAAAGTCATTTTAGGATACTTTTGACACAGTTGATGGAAACTGACAATCATGAAAAGTACCTGGTGAATTTAAATAGTGTTCTAGTTAGTGTGGCCACTTCTTTAACTCAAACTGTTTGTTTTGAATCACATATGATCATAAATTAATCTGATATTACGTACCCTCCCCTTTCATTGGTCTAGGACCTAGGTCAACACTTCTAATACAGTTGATGTTATTATTATTATTATGAAATTAAATGTTTATGAAATAAACATGAATTCTCATAAAATTAGACCCTGGATTTGGCTAATTTTTCCTCTGATATCTTATAAAATTAGGCTTTTGCAATATTATGGAATTTTCAACATTAATAATTTTGGGGAATAAAGTTTCTGTAGTCTTGCCAAAGCTTTGAGTTGTTAAAGAGTCTTTTGTCTTTACTGTATATTGAAGAAAACCAGTGATTACTGAGGTGGGCTGATACATGGGCTGCCCATAAAGGTTGCCTGGTTGCTCATTGACTTAGATTATTATGCAATACAGTGTTGCTTATACTCTTAAACTCTCCAGTAAGGGCACTGTGACTGCACTGTGTTTATTCCTCTCCTTTGTGCTGAACTGAATAAATCCCCAAGCTGTTACTTCATTCTTTGTTGGTCTCTAGAATTCACCATGAAAGTTCACTCTGACTTTCACAATCCTCTTCAAGGCTTTCATCCATGAATGCCTACATTTTGGCATAGGTTTTTAATTGATTTCCCTCTTCTTCCTTTCCCATTTTTCCACAAAAGAGTTGCTCTCATTTTTGCAGTTCTTGGTAGTAACTGCTATAATAAGGATCTATAAATCTTTCTCAATTGTTTAGAAGTTAGTTTTCAGCGGTAGAAAATCAAATACTTCATTTGTAAGTTGATTTTTTTAAATGATGAAATTTTTAAAGAATTTTTGTGGTGAAAAAATCTTTTGAAGTTCAGCTAAGTTATTTATCCATGTATTGTCTACATTTAATTGTAAAACTTGTCACCTGACTCTGCTATAGGTGATAAAAGAAAAAAAAGATTGCCGGTTATTTACTTTGTGTGTATAAACATTTAGTAGATTAAAATAGCAAAGTTAGATTTAATATTTTCTTTATGGAGTTTTCCCATTTTTATTTGTAGAATATATTTGCACATTTAAAAAATAAAAAAATTATCATGAAAGTTAGCAGGTGGTATAGACAACATTAACTAAAGTGAAAGCCATATTTTTAAAGGTTTTTTTGTACATATCTGTGAGATTGCTGAATTGGTAAGGATTTTTTTTCAGGACCTATTTTCTGTGAGTTCCCTTTGTTTTCAAAAAAGATAAGTTGCTAACCTTGTCCTAATTTGTTGCTCTTTCATCAAAGTCCTTCAGTAAACTTAAACTTGTTGGTGTGAGTTTCATGGGCTGTCCCTTGTTTCTGTTTTGTGTTTCAGATAATACTCATCTCCATCCAACAGGTGTTCTTCCCCTGTGTGCCAAATGTTTCAAATGATTTAGAATCTAGTTCCATCCAGCATTTACCTTGCATTGTGAATATTTGTTGTAAAAGGAGTACTCTTGACTACATAGTGTGTTGGCACAGTCATAAACTCATCAGTCAGTGGACCAGTTTGATTCTACCTGCATAGTCTTGCTTTGAAAGAGGGAAAAGTGGGATCACTTGCTGGTATATATATTTATGTTGTGTCAAGCAGTCGTTTAAAATGGAGTCAAAATAATTTTCTTTCCACGTTTTGTGAAGATACTATGAAAGGTTTGAGTTCTGATAAATCTTAGGACTGTGTAATTTCTATTAAGTGAAGAAAAAAGATATTATTATATTTTCCAAAGAATTAAACAATATGTCAGACCTATTCAGTCTGTAAAACTATCTGATTAACGAAGACATGACTAATTGAAAAATGTAGAAAATTTTATGAATATATCACACTTTGTCAGGATACTAAATAAACTTTAGAACTTCTGAATATGAATTTTATGCTTCTTAGATTAAGCTACTCTTTGTTTACTTATTATTAATCAACTAGATAAACAAGTCTCAATAGGCAGTTAATTAAACAAAGTTGTTTCCCATGCTGATAAGTAGTACTTGCCTTCAGCTATAAATAATCATGGTTGAAACATCTCAATTTCAAACTGTAGTTATATGTAACATATACCATGTTTAATAGCATCTGAAGCTCATATTAGATTTAGCTTTTGCTGTCACTTTTTAGACTGAACTCTACCCTTAATAGGATAACTTGAGATATATAAGCAAGTATTTAGAAATGTTGGTTCAGATATGCAGTCTTAAAAGAGACTATGTCCATATAGATGAAATGGTTTTATTTGTAATATTAATAGTATGTTTGCATTTTGTAGATAGGCTAGAACTGACTAAAGGTATGGATACATCCAAGGTTTTATCTGAATAGTTAGGATACTGTTTTTTAAAACTGATGACCAAAGGCACTGCAATGTCCTCATTTGTCAAACTTTCCTTTTAAGTTCTTTCTTTTCCCTTGCACAAGAAAATTAAAGTAGTAGACTTCTCCATTGTACAGAAAATCCCAGTATCCAGTGTAGTGTGCTGGGGATAAGAGCTGGCCCTGGAGATAACCTGAGTATGAAATCACATTTTCTAGTCACTAACAGTGGGACAGTGCGGCCATCAACTGTTTGTCCATTCCACCAAACCTTTAACTTTTACTGCAATGACAGTAGATAGGTTTGAATTAATACATTGCCAGTGTTTAGCATGGTGCCCTCTGTTAGCAAGTAGGGCCTATTCCCCCTCCCCTGATAAGGAAGGAGGATTTAAGCTAGTTTTGTTTCTAATGATCTTAATTTTAAAGTTAGGAAAATAAAAACTATTAAATGATTTAATCAAGACTAAGCAGTGACTTAGTGGCATATTTGGAGCTTGAATTTAAGTTCATAATTTTCTTGTGTCTGTTTTTCTAGCAACAGCATTTATATACTTTAAAATAATTACATAATTGACTTTCAAAGCTTCTTCCTCTAAATTGAACTTTTACTAAGATAAATTGCTACAAATGTATAGAGTATATACTAATCCTTATTTCTAAAATGACTTAATTTACCACATGGAAAATGGTTTTTATGTTTTGATATAGACTATTTAAACAGTTCAGACTCTGTTTTCTCTTTTATCTCTTCCAGAATCTAATCCATCACAATTTAGTATTTTGTGACATAATAAGGGATAGCATTTTAAAAACCTGGGGAACTCTAAAGTTAATAATACATCATAAGTTTGTATTTCTGTGTTGATCATGATTCCATTCTATGTAGATGTATATGGTAACTAAAGATAAGTTATTTATTTAGATGTATAACTTCATTTACTGGCCTAATGCTTCATATGTAAATTTTCAGAATTTTCTGGTTCACAGTGTGATATTAGAGAATGAGATGTGATGTTTGTACTGCTCTAGTAATTCTAGCAGTACGTGAGGTTCCCTGAAGGTAGAATTGTTCAGAGACCCTGATTACCTGCCATCAATTATTTTTTTTTTTTGCATGAACTTTTTACTTTATTATAATGTACCATAATGTTTATGGTGCAACCTGTGTACCTACAATGACTGACTAGAGAGATTGAATGGTTTGACTGTCTGGGACATGTAATAGATTCCAGCCGTTTTCCATGACATCAGCACTGTAATTGACTTCTTTCAGACTATGAACAGCAGCTGTATACTTTTTGTGAGTTTTACAATATGAGCCATAATAACCTTTCAACTCTGTATAAGTGATATCGAAGCTTGATACATAACAAATGAAACCCAACTATGGGCTTTTAAATTGGTAACAAATCAAGTAATGACATTACCCTGTATGTGAAAGACCATAACAAGGGAAAAGAAGGATTGCCACCTTTCAGCATTTTGTCTTTTCTCTATCTTTATCTCCTTTTCAGTTTAATTGCACATAATATACAGTTGTAAGTTGTGTCAATAGATACAACATACCTGAATTTTTAGTATATGTGTATTCCATTTTATAGCCTATAAAAACAAAAATTAAAATGCTTATTCTTAAAACAAAGGTAAAATTTTATTCTAGTAAGATCATGAGGGGAAAAATCTGCTGATTCAGCATCTGTGGATTATCTGGGTGTTGGAAAATAGATATACCTATTTTCAGTTTGTAAATAGTAAGACATAAATCATTTCAGCATACAGGGTTCTTAACCATCACAGACTTGCCTGAAAAATTTCTTTAAATGCTGTGCCTTACTAAAATTTTGATTTTGAATAGTTACTGTTTTATAGATATAAACTATCTACCTTTTGTGTTTCTATTTTTCTCATTAAAAAGTGGTCATAATTTTAAAATAGTATTTTAAATGAGATTAAGATTTCAGCGATTAGAAAAATCTTAAGATTCTTTTGGAATTCCCTATTTTATTTTAGATCTAGACTCTAATAACTTTATCTCAGATATATTCATGTACAATCCTTGCTAAAAGTAGGTAGATGCTTAGTAGTCACTCAGTGAAGTACTGTATAGCATATCATTTAGTATGAGTTATCTCTTATGACACTCTTAACAGACTTTAATTTTTCAGATTGTTGTTTAAAAAATGGGACATCCTTGCTTTTTATTTTGCAATGTAAGGATACAAACTTTTTTTTTTTTTTTTTTTTTTTGAGACTAGGTCTTGCTATTTTTGCCCGTGGAACCCCAGGCTCTTGTTGCCCGGCGTACCACAGACTCAAGCATTCCCCAGCTTCCCAGGTAGCTGGGATTACAGGTGTGCGCCACCATGCCCAGCTATTTTTTTGGAACTAGGTCTTGCTACGGGCCCCAGGCGGGACTCGAACCTCGATCCCTAGCCCTGGCCACTTCATAGGCTGAAGCTTACAGGCACGAGCCACCGTGCCCAGCTCTAGGATACAAACTTTCATTTTTCAGATTTTACATGAAAATGAAAAGAAATATTGCAATTTAAAAAAAATCATATCTTGTCAGGATATAGTAACCTGAATTTCTTATCAAAATCACTGTTGGTTTCTTACATTACCTAGGAAAGTGAATGTTTTGTGGGTGAGACATTTCCTACATAGGAGGCAAAGACTGGGAAACCTTTCAGAAAGCACTAGAACAGAATTGAAATAAAATACACAGAGGTGGTTTTCAGTCATAACAACTGAACCTGTTTATCTGTGGTACCTATTCCTAGGGACAGCCTAAAATTATGAGTTATGCATAGATTATTAGTATAGTTTTCAGCTTCGTCACTAGATTACTTTATCCAATGAAATAAAACAGCAATATTAATTAAATAGGCTATCTCCTTTTGAGTGCATATTTTGGCATTTAGACTTATACCTTAAGTCATGATATCACAAAGAGGAAGAATCTGAAAAGTGGAAATAAATATGTAGACTTATTCTCATGGTCAATTTTAGATTATCAATATGATATCAAAATGAGAGATTAAATGTGTAGTGAATATATCTGAAAAGAAACTCTAAACCCAGCCATTTAGTGAACCCCTTTAACAAGTAATATTTTATAGCTATAACTAAAATCCCAGATATGACTACTAGATTGGCCTAATATAATTTAAATGCTTATATTGCAGTGAAGGTAACTTTAACTGCTTAGGAATAGTGGTATGGAATAATCCTATCTTTCCAATTTATATTTAATTATTTTGCTAACATATTTATGTATATGTATATAGGTTACATCCTTGCATCCTTGGGGTTCTCCCTCCACTTTATTACTAGTGAACCTTCATCTTGTGCTCCTCCCTTTTCTGATTTCTCCCTGCCCCCCCCACCCCAGCTGCTTGCCCCAGTTCTGTTGCTTATTTTGACATTTTCTTGGCTTTTGTTTGTTAGTCCTTTATCCCATCTATAGGTGAGACCATATGGTTTCTGTCTTTTTCTTTCTGACTTTGGAATGTCTATCTTAAAATACAAAAAACTGTCACTATTCTTCATAGATGCCTGTTTCTTTGAGCTCACTAGTGACTGTACTTTGTATGTATAAATCTTTCCTGTTAGACTGTAAGGACCTTGAGAACGAAGCATTTATTTCAGCACTCCCCACCCCCCCATAATTGGAAGGTGCATAGCTGTTTAATACAAATGCATTAATGGAAGTAATGGAAGTAATCAGGATTTTGGGAGGGTGTCATGTAGTTTTCTGCGATAGTACAGCTGGACAAACTTCCAAGGATGACAGAGTATAATTTCTTTTTCTGGGTACTCTCAGATCCTTAATACCAGTTCTGGCAGTTTCATTCTGTTCCCACCACACTTGTCCTAGCTGACTTTACTTTTCATGTAGGAGTGATTAATGTGTTCAGAGATGCAACAAATAGGTGAGAGACAAGTTCTCACTCAGGACTTTATGACCCATATCTTCTGTGTCCTTATTCTCTTTCAGCTCATTGCTTTTTCCCCTTTGACAGCAGGTACAGTGGTTCTCTAACTGGGGTTGTATGCTTACCATTCAGATCTTTTAAAGTGTCTTTTCTATTCTATGTAGTAACTTTACCACCAGAGTTTCTCTGAAAGTTCTTGGAAAAAAATGTTGAGAAGCATGAAGGAGACCTGAAATGATATTGTACAAGAAAGGGCAGAGTGTGCCAGGTAGAGCGCCAGATCACACTTATGGATTCTCCCAGTCTCTGACCAAGGTTGTCATGTTTCCAAGTCAAATATTATATTTAAGCACAAGTAATATTTCTTCCTGGAACTAAAGAAGTAAGTAGGACTTTAGAGATCTCTAGTTTTTTTTTTTACATGCAGATGGAAGTTAAAAATAGAATAAGCAAAAAACAAGGAACATAAAGAAGGGTGAGACTTTGTAGTTTCCATCCTCAAGAAGCTCAGCTTTTTATTATTAAGAGTTCAAACATCCATATAGTCTGAGTTCCTCCTTAGTTCACTTTGTGACCTTGGGTAATTTTTATAACTCCCACAGCTTCGATTCATCACTTGTAAAGAGGAGATGGTAGTTCCAGAATGCTGATTTTGTTTGTTTGTTTAAATTGTAGATAGCTAGCTTTCATCTTAGATCTGCTATTGCCTTATCTGCCTGGGTTTGTGTAAAGATAGAGATGAGACTGGAAGTTGGGGATGGGTTGTTAAGTGTTCCTTCTAAGGAGTGTGGGCTTTGCTTTCTGGTTATTAGGGAGATAATCAAACATTTTAACTGTTTATTGTTCTTTGACAACAGTGAGTGAAGGAAGAACAATGTCATCAAATGGCATTGTTTCTGAGATGTTATAGCTGAGATCAACTGTGTTTTTCAGCATGCTGTTTTGTGAAAGGAATAAAAGGTAACTATCTGTTCAGAGACTGACCTTTTAAAGGATGGATTTATATTTCTAACTTCCTGCAAATGAAAATTCATTCTTTTAATTCAGTAAGGCATGCTAATTGTATGGCAACTGTAAATTACATTTTTTTTTTCCATGAAGAAAATATTTTAAACCTGTTGTGTTATACTTGTGGAATAATTGAAGCAGGTTATTTTGAATCAAGCAGAGAAAGCATAATTACCTTAGGACATTTTAATTGATAGAAAAGAAATATGTGTCAGTTATCTCTACCTTTTATTTAATATTCCTCTCATATATTAATATTTAGAGACAATGGAAACTTTTAGAAAAGCAAAATTATATACCTTTGTAAAAGAAAAACATTTGGCTTCATTGTCAAGTAAAAAACAAAGAGCTTCAGCCTTCTTAACATCACTTTTGCAGTGCTATGAGTAGTCTCCAATTCCTGCTTAGTATGTTTACTAATCTTTGGAAATCTTACTATGAAGAACAAAATGTCTCATTTTGACTTTAGTTTTAGTATTTGCTGTTATTTTTAAGGGACTATTATTGAATTATTGGGTTTGATTCCCATATAGAACTAATTTTTACACTAAGATAGAGGTATCTGAAGCTAGTTTTGCTTTTTATTAATAGGTGAAAGAAAATAATACCTGTCGTTGGCTCTCAGTTAATTTCCTTTTGTAAGAGATAGGAATCACAAAGTTAACCCACCTACTGAGATGTATAGAATTTTTATTAAATCATTTGATATTTATAGAGACTGGATAATTTGCTGGAATGAAAAGATGTTTGAAATTTGTAATCATGCCTCAAATAGGTTTAATAATTGTTAGAGCCTCAAATAGGCTTCATAATTGCTAGATTTTCACCAAGTTTTTAAGTAGATTTCTTTTTCTTTTTTTTTTTTTTTAAGTAATGCTTGTTGTGGTAAAGTTGGTTTACATCATTGCTTCTTTGTGGGTTTTTGGTTGACCTTCACAAACACTTCTTTTTGTTTTCTTTTAGATTTTGTTTTTAAATTGACTGTACATATGTACTTTACATCATTGTCTACCCCGAGGTTCTCCCATCACCTCACATCCATGAAACATCTTAATCTCAGTGCCCATCCCTCTTTTGATTTTGCCTTCCTCCCCCTCGTTTTATGCTTCAGTTCTGTTGACAGCTTTAAATTTTTCTTGTCCATTTTTCGTATATCCCTCATATAAGTGAGACTATCCACTATTTCTCTGTTTCTTTCTGTCTTATTTCTGCTAACATGAATATTACTCATCAATCACAAAAAGACGAACGTATCATTTGCAGCAACATGGATGGAGCTAGAAGGAAATACTTATCTTCTTATCATGCCCATGATTCTGTCTCTCTGATTAAACCAAACAGATTAACGTTTTGGATCCCAGGATAAATTCTACTCTTGATGGTATCTTGATTTTTCTGTTCCCAGGTCTGATTTGAGAATATGAAACCTGCTGTATTTCAGATTTTTCAGCTTTGACTAAATTATTAAAGTTTCAGCCTATACAATGTGGATAATTGCAGCTGCCATGGGTGACTGCATAGACTGTGGAAGCAGAACTCAGGGACTCTATATTAACACGCATGACAATACATGGTATGCATGGTCTCCTTTGATCAGTGTTTAATAAGAACTATGTGAACTAACAGAGAGTGTAATTTAGCATAATGTTAAAAAGTATGGATTTAAGACGCCAAGTTCTGGTATTCTAACTCATCCCTTCATTTTCTAGTTGTAACATCTTGAGCAATTCATTTAACATTTCTGTGCCTCTTTTTCCTTATATTTAAAATGGAAATAATGGTGCTTACTACAAAGGTATTTTGAAAATCTTCTTGTTAATGTCTATAAGACACCAAGAATAGTTCTTGGCATATTCTAAATACCTAATATATTAGCTATTTTGTATGTTGTGTGAAGATTGTTTACTATGATGCTGATACCTTTGATGGTTTAGTTTTTTTCCTATTATTAGTACTGTAAGGGTTTAAGCTTTACATTCATGGTCCCTCTGTATTTCAATTATTCTTGCATTAGAATCCCAAATAGTAGGAATCACAGTAGCTATGTGATTTAGCTTGAAACTTGCGCTACTTATAGTTTATAGTATGCATATTTATTTTGCTAGTTCAGATGGAGGATCCTTGGTTACCTGATCTGCACCATTATGATGTTTTTAAATTTTAGCATTTTTTGTTTGGCCTGCAATAAGTACTAGTAGAAAACAATTCTGTGTGTGTCTTCTGCTGTGAAGGAGTTTTGCTTTCCTCATAACTTGGTTCTTTATTAGAAAACAAGAGAAATGTGTACTCATGGATTCTTTTTTTTACCCCCCCCCCCAAGGGTTTTGTAATCCATTTGATTATATGGAATCGGCATACACAACAGTGAACAATTACATTGTAATTAAACTCCAGTTTATAGGGTAGACTAACATAACAGGTTGGGTGTAGAAGAGATTTGTGTCTTTGAAAGTCTGTAAGAACAGAGGATACTTCCATCGAGGGTAACTTACATGTAGTAGTGTGAGAATATTTAAAGCAGGGTTGGACCTTCAGACAATGCTGATAATGCTAATGCTTATGTGAAAACTAGTAGCTAGTACTAATATTAATCCTAAGAGCAAACACTAACACAGAATGCTATTCCTTTGCTTTGCACATTGTATTCTTACAGTAAATCATGATGCCGGAGCTAATATTATGCTATGTTATAAATGTGTAATAGAATATTTTTAATAGATTTTACTTAGTTGTGGTCATGATCACAAGTTTTGCTTTATTTCACAAGTGCATAATAAAATAACTACTCCAGTTCCATGAGATCCTACATTATGAAATTATATTTCCTCATATTTTCTTTAATCCATCCTTGTAAATCTTTCTTTTCTTAATAAAAGTTTTTTTTTTAATAGTAGCTTCCTCTGCATAAAGACATGATATAATTAACAATAACACAAAAATAAAAAAGGCTTTCATCTTTTGGTATGTAGGATAGTTTTGTAATTTGTATCTTTCATAATTTAGGTCAGCAATTAGCTTTTAATGGTTTCTTATTTAATAATTTTTTTGCTCTGATTTAAAACAACTGGTAAAGCTCATCTCCAGTGTAAAAAAGAACAGCATACTTAGTTTGCACTGGTAGAGTTCTGGATTTAATTTCTAGCTATTTGGGTGCCAGTAACAGACTAGAACATGCTGTTTAGCAACTTTAATAAACTTATGTGCTCTTGTCAGATTTTATAATATATATCATGGATCATTGGCAAATTCTATCAATGACTTTTTGGGCACGCTCTTGATGAAAATAGACTTTGATTTTTATTGTGTTGTTTAAAGGAAAATTATTGAAATTAATTAATCTGTCACTTTTTTAGGCAGCAAAGAGACTGTCTTCATTTCAATTTGATTTGCTTGTAATTATATCTTTATGTTGTAGGCTGTATTCTTTGTGACAGTGAAGATGATTGTTTAGTTTCTAACAGGTAAAAATTATTTGTGGTAAGCACAATATGAACATACTTAATTGTGCAAAAGTTGTTAAGTTGCAATTGTGAGTTACTACATTGATGAACACACCATTCAGTTGTTATTGGTTTATTCATTTGCCAAATTAACAGATAAATAACAACAGGGCAGATGTGAGTTCTCTAATTAGGGCCATATTTCATGTAGGTATTTACTGATATTTCTTCTCATTCACAGAACTAGCTGTGGATTAGTGTTAACAATCCTGTGTTTGAGCATGGCTGTGAAACTCGATGCCTCACATGGAGGCCTGACTTCCATGGCGGTATATGAGGTGTGATTATAAAGTGTGAGACTGGTTTCCACTTTATGGACACAACAGTGCATATAGAGTCTAACTAAGCTCCGTGTTTTTCCTTTCATACTGTGTGTTTGGGAGAATGGGTCTAAGAAGTCTTTGTGAGTCTTCTTTTTCATCCTTTATTCCTACAAGATTCCAATTGTTTGAAATGAGCTCTAGTACCCTAAATTTGTTAATTCACTACTTCTTTAATCTTTTACACTTTCCTCCCAATTTCACCATCCAACTTTAAACAAGAAATGTCCTTTTTGATAGTTTTACCTTTCCTCTGTTCTTTTAGATCATTGTAGGGATGCTTCATAAATGGTCTTGTCATCACTCATCTTTTACTCAAGCTTAGTAACATACAACTTTGTAAGTAAATAAATTATTTAATATACTCTGAGGTAAAAGGTATCTTTATACGTCAGACATGCAACAACAATATGAAAAGATGCCTATATAGATGGTTAAGTACTACTGATTTTAAGATGTGTTTTTTTCAAGTATGTTAAAATTAAAACAAAAATAGATTTCCACGTCAATGAAATACTATATTGTTTATTAGATTTTGTCTGCATTATCACAATATGGATGAACCCAAAATAACTATGCATGTGACATTTTTTTGATCATTTCTGAAAACAATTTTTATAAATAAACTTTGCTAATTATGGAACCCAAATACTTCACATGTTCTTAAAGTATATATAAAAGGAAAGAAAAAAGAAAAAAATGTCTTTACTTCTCAATCTGTAATTCATCAACCATGAGCATTCTACTGAAAAAGCACTATAAGTAGGAACAATGTTTTGATTGGGCCATTCACATATGGTCAGTAAAACCTGGTGGCTTTAGAGGTGACCCTACTTTGTATTAGGGTCTACTTTAAAGAGTCAAGTGACTTCATTTCTTTCACTTTTGTCAGATAATGCTCATATTTCACACGGAGCTGTGTTGAGGATTAAATTATTAATATAAGGAAGAAACGCCACGTAGTTTCTCAGCATATGGCAAATTTATTAGTTCGCCGGGGTTATCATAACAAAATGTTATACACTGGGTCACTTAAACAGTAGAAACTTATTTTCTCTCAGTTGTGGAGACTGGGATTCCAAGACCAATGTATTGGCAAGGTTGAGTTTTGCTTATTTTTTATTGAGTACATTTTTTTCATACATTGTTGTATACCCTAGTGCTGTCCCACCTCCATGTCATCCATGAACCATTATCATGATCTCTGGTGCTCATCCTTCCCTTGACTTTGCCCTTCTTCCCTTCTCTTCCCTTCAATATGCTTTAGTTCTGTTCTCAGTATATTAATTTTAACGTTTTCTTGTCCTTTTGTTTCTTTATATCCCACATATAAGTGAGACCATTTGGTATTTCTTGTTTTCTTTCTGGCTTATTGCTGCTAGCAAGGCTCCTTCTAGCTCCATCTTTATTGTCATGAATGGCATGAGTTTATTCTTTATTGATTAATGAATAATATTCCACTGTGTAAATATCCCACAAATTTTTGATCCATTCATCTGTTTTGGGGCATTTGGGTTGTTTCCATATCCTGGCTATTGTAAATAATGCTGCAATAAATACAGGAGTACAGATTTCCTTTTGAATTAGTGTTTTGGTATCCTTTAGGTAGATTTCCAGAAGTGGAATCAGTAAGTCAAATGTGAGTTCCATTTCTAGCAAGGTTGAATTTTTTGAAGCCTCTCTCCTATCCTTCCAGATGACTACTTTCTTCCTGCTTCTTTACATATCATCTCTCTGTGGGTATGCATCGCTCTGTCCTAATCTCCGTTAATACAGACAACTGTCATAATGACTAAAAGAGCAAACTATAACTGACTCATTTTACTAGGGATCATACTAAAGCTTTTTAACTCAACTACTCAATTAGTTATTTTAGAATAACTAAAACCACAACAGCAGATCCAGAGTGTTAGTTGCTATTCAAAAATGTCTATTGCTTATGTGATGAATGATATGAAAATAAGCATATGGAAATCTGGTAATAAGAGGATTCTGGTTCAAACTGGCACATTTAGGATAGATCAAATGAGAGTATTAGGGTCTTCAGAGGTTGGATGAGGATGGTATCAAGAGCGGCACAATGGCTGCAGAAGGGGAACTATAAATAATACTGGGGAGATGAGCATAGTAAGGTTGGGAAATATTTGAGAAAACTGATTCAGCAGGAAGGAGCTTAAGATTTGAAAGTTGTGTGAGGTTAAGTGTTCATAAGAAAAAGGAAGTTCAGAATTTAGTCAAGTTTAGGTGTTTTAACTCATATTAAATATTATAAACTGAACGGTGACATGAAAATAATTTTAGGAGGTTTCACATATACATATTACTGGATAGTTTTCTGTATATTTGTATTATGAAAAAACATATTTCATAATTCTTAATTAAGTGCTTCTTGGAAGCATTTGAAATCATCTACTTAAGCAGCCCATACAATATTTAGCTAGTTAGCACTATCCTCCAGAGGTCAACAGTGGATCCTGAACAACGTGTTCTGGGCTGTTCTCCTTCCCGCTACCCGCCTAATCTGCCATGGCATGTGAGGAGTCTGTTTGGACTCTTGAATCATACCTGAGTCAGTAAGCATTTGACAGAAACTCCTAAAAGTTGAATATTTTTGAATTTTAAAATATTTCCTACCTCTCATATTTCTCTTAAATATTTCTACCATTATTATTGTCTGAGCCACATTGGCTATCTTTATAAGGACAACATTCTTTCCTGTTAGGTAATATAAAATTTCATTACAAAGTATGTAGTTGGGCTTCATTTCATAAAGTTAATTTAATTCACAGACCTTTGGAAATACTTTGGTTCATGACATTTTTGATCTTTGATTAAAATGTCAAGTAATAAAAATATGAGTTGAGATATAGCTGGAAAAAACTAGGAGAGAAAATAATGCATTTGTAGCTTTAAAAGTTTTATGCATTAGTTTTTGAAATGCTTAAAATAAAAAAAGGTCGGTATGAGAGATAGTGTAAAGATTAATTTTGAATGACTTGAATGATAATTAAGTTATCTAAATATTTTCAGCTTTGAAGCAGAAGCTAAATGACCTTTGTATATTTATTTATATTGAGAGAGTTATTGACTGCATACTGAATTATTGAATAATACTAAGCATCAAGCCCTCTGAAATTTTTGGAAATATTTGCGATGTGTAATTTTTATCTCTTGCTAATATGAAGGGCCAGAAACTTAACAAATCCCTTTCTCTTCTGATGATTGTTACAATCATAATCACCTTTCAAGGAAAATGATATCTTGAGAGCTTGTTTGGAGGTTCTAGCAGGGGAGCGCAGCTACTCGTATACCCTCTACGGAAGAACGGTCAGTCTCTATTCGGGGAAGGCCGTCCTCTTTGACCGAGCGAGCAGCTTCGGGAGGGACGCACATGGAGCGGTGAGGGAGGAACGGGACACCCGCCTAGCCAGCCAGATCAGCCGAATCAACCCTGGCGATCAATGGGGTGACAGATGTCGCAGCCAGATCGCCCTCACATCCAGGAAAATGATAGCTTAATAAAAGGAATATTATATCTATTAATAGTGGTAAGATATTTAGTATAGCTCAAGTATAAATGAATTTGCTTGCTTTAAACAGCATAAGTCTCTGGCATGATAGACATTTTAAGAGATCTGTGTCTTTGCACATTGTTGTTTTCCTACTCTATGTCATTGAAGCATTTTCAGGGACAGCCTGAGTAAATAGGGTAGTTTTTTTTTAATACCCACATTTTTGGGGATAGTCAATAATAATGCTAGAACATAAGAGAAAACTATTTGGCATTCTGAGTTAAATTAGGTCTAAGGGTCTGCTTTAATTCTAAAAACAAAAGCTCTTCTGTTCCTAGCCAGGAACCCAAATATCTTGGAGTTAAACATGGAAAATGTTTATAGTGTTGTATAGTTTTATTACTTCAGGCAGAAGGAAAACAGTTTATTGAGTAAGTTTCAGCCAATAGGAAATTTTATACAGGCTAACAATCAAGAGGTGAGCAAAAATTATTTTCTGGTTTAAGGAAAACAGATAAAGGCTCATGATACTTTGCCATTCATTTTGAAATAAGTGTGATCTCTTTCAACTTTTATAGGACAGCAGACCACTAGCCAAGTAAAAAGGTTACGTGAGTTGCAGAATTGTCCTCAAAGTGAGGGGGCATGCCCTTTTTTGCCCTTCTTCCTTTCTGTAGAATGGTAATTTTATCACTGGATCTCAAGAAGACATTTGAATAAAGAACCACCAGTCTCTTTTAGAGAATAAGGGGGGGGGGGGGAACAAACAGTATGGAAGGAGATCCTAGGTCTTTTAGAGTTGTGGAGTTGTCATGCTAGATGTGTGTGTTACCTGTGCGTTTTGTTTATAATGAAAGAGATAGTCATTTACCTTTTTAAGTGTCTGTTTTTTTAGGTTTTCAGTCACTCATAGCTGAATGTATTCATGATTGATAGAACTGCTCTACCTAGCTGCAAATCCTGGAATCTGTAAACTATGGTCTGCACCAGTGGACTGACAGTTATATAAATAAAGTTTTATTGGGACACAGCCCCATAAAATTGTTTACATATTGTCTCAGTCTGCCAATGGCACTTTCCTGCTCTAGTTACAAAGTTTGGTAACTGTGTTAGAGACCATGTGCTCCAGAAAGTCTAAAACATTTATGAACTAGACTGGCATAGAATAAGTTTGCCAATTTTCTTCTAGTCTGCTGATTCACCTCTTTCATTTTTTTGTAATGGCTATTTTATATATTTTCTCTTTAAGCATGAGATCAGTATTTGTATTTAAGTTTTGTATTTTTTTTTTAAATTGAGGTGACACTGTTACACAGCACAGTGTACGATTTAAGGAACTAGGTTTACATCTCCTCAGATGTATGCCCTCACACCACACCCACCACCAATGAACTCTAGTCCTTTGTCATAGACTATACTTGGTCCCCTTCTTGCTCTGACACCATGCAGTCTTTCCTCCTCCTGTCCTTCAGTTCTTCTGTCAGATTTCTAATGTTTGTTCTGATTTAGTTTTGTTAGTTCCTTTGTTTTGTTCCAACATATGCCACAAAAGGGTGAAATCCTCTTATATATCTTTCTTATTTTGAATTATGGAACATAGCCTAATCCCCTCCAAGTCCATCCATGTTTTCCCTCCCTCACGCTAACCTTCATCCCCCTTTTAGCAGCCTTAATTCTGGAGTCATGATGTTTTTAGGAATTGGTTTGGTTTACTTTAGTAACATCGGTTCCTTCCTTTTCCTTTATATTCCAATATGAGTTAAATGGTGCAGTATTTGTTTTTCTTGTACTTGTTTTTTTCTCATTTTAACTTATTCACTTAGCATAAATTTTATGTTCTTCTGCAAATTTATTTGTTTTCTGTTTAGTTGTTTGCATTCTTTGTATTTTCTTCCATTTGGTAGGTTTTCCTTTAGTTTTAATGATAGTTTTTTTTTTTTTTTTGCTACAGAGAAGTTTTTAGCTTTATGTGGCCCTATTTCTTAATTTTTCCTTAATTTTCCTTACTGTTGGGGTTGAGTCCCCAAAGACTTTCTTGAAGCCAACATTATGGTATATTTTCCATCTTTGTATTTTATGGTTTCAGGTCTTATATCAAAGACTTTAATCCATTTTGAGTTGATTTTTGTGTATGATGCAAGAGAGTGCTCTAGTTTCATACATTAGCCTGGACTGTTCAGTTTTCCTAGTACCATCAGTTGAAGAGAGTTTTCTTTTTCCCATTCTAATACTATACTGTTTTTATTACAATAGCCTTGTAGTAGGTTTGAGTTTATAGAGTTTTGAGTAGAGGTGTGCCTTGTCATAGAGTCTGGGAGCATGATATCTCTTTTCCTCTTCATTTTTTGGTCATGCTTGCTTTGTATATTTGTGATCTTTTGTGACTCCATTTAAATTTCAATAATGTTTTCTGCGTTTCTTTGAAAAATTTCATTAAACCTTTGATAGGGATTGCATTGAATCTATATACTGTGTTGGGTAATATGTCCATTTTAACAATATTAATTGTGCAATCTACAACCATGAAATATTTTCATTACCTTCTATTTTGTTCTATTTCTTTTGGCAGTGAATTAAAGTTTTCAACACATAGAATTTTCACCTTTTTTTACCTTTATTCCTAAGTTCTTAAAAATTTTTGTGCTACTGTAAATAGAATTGTTTCCTTGATTTCTTCCCCATCTACTTTTTACTGCCCCCAACCTATGTCTCTTTCCTTTCTGAGATGTCTTTTTTTGGGGGAAGAAGAGGTGATTTCTTAATGATTTGATGATTCTCAAATTTTAATTATTTTTATCTCTCATTTCTCTCTCCTCTTTTATCTGGTTTCTCAGTACTTTAATTCCTAGGTTGGGCCCCACCTTACTCACTGAACTACCATGTTCAATATGGAAACTGGAAAATGAATGAGGTAATAACTCCAAATGATAGTTTAATTTTATAGTGTTTGGTCTTCATTTAGAGGTTGTGATATTCTTGTGACTAGAAATATGCCACAGGAACTTAATCCTTTATGTCAGTTACCTTGTAGTCATGTTGGCATCATTATAGGTCATTTGCTGTAAAGTTAGTTTCCAAGAACCTAATGTTGATGTTAAGCTAGAATTTACTGTATTCTGTGTTTGAGGAGAACTTACCATTTCTTTAATTTCTATTCAATTTCTACTCCTTTTGAATGCATGATGCCTCTGCCTGAAGGATTTCTCTTGCTCCTCATTTTTTGGCTGGTTCTCTCATGCAATAATATTGTGATAATAATAAGTTATGATAATATTACTTCCTTATTAGCTCTTTCTGGATGAATCACATTCAGTTCCATAGTGAGATTTCCCTGCTGGGATTATCCTTGCCTTTGTCACCATATATAGAACCTGTCCATATGTATTATTTTTGTCTACTTATACTTGTAATCATTGTTGATCACAGTCATTTTTCCTTTGCTAAACAGTGGCTCCTTTAACTGATGTTTGCAACTTTTCCCCATGCTAGTTATTATTGTTATTTTTTCCCCATTTCCTGGTTTGTGTGTGTGTGTTTAGATTAATTCTTTTTAGTTCACAATCACCTAGGCCTAGGTCAGATCAACAGCTCTTTGTTCATCATTGAACTTTGCAGTATATGGCTAAGTACCTGGAATACAACACATACTCTGTATTCAGTTGTATGAGTAAATTAATATATTGAAGGCAAAGACTTTTTTCTTTCTTCCCTATGTTTGTTTCTGTGTCACATAACATAGAACTTAACAAATTAATCACTAATGAAGCCTTTTAAGAACACTTTGTAAACACAGAGGGACTTTTAAAATAAATCTTATCAGAAGTCTAATATATTAAAAAAGATATAAGCAGTACAGCCATACTTGTATAGCTCTCCCTAGCACTCCACTGGGTTCCTGAGGTTAATTTCATGGAATTCTTGAACTTGCTATTAGAATAGAAATAGCATAGGCATAGTAGTAGGTGAGCAGAGTCTTTCAACAGCCCAGTCTGTTGTTGTGTGGCTGGGCAAGCCATTTAACTACTTAGTATGTGGTTTTCTTATATTTGAAAGGAAAGGTTCTTTCTCATGTTCTTGGTTTTTCATAAAAGTACATTTAAAAGTTTTAGGTTTATCCCAATCCTTGGTCCTCTCTTTAATACTTATTGGAATGCCTTGCCTCTAACTTAGCTGACTGCCACATTTTTCTGAGGGACATGGCAATTTCCATTCACCTAAGGAGTTTGTTTTCTAGCTGTGCCTTGCTTATTGCACATTTGCTCACTACAACACCAAAACTGGATCCAAACATACAGTTTTTTAACTCAGAGTTTCCATGCATCAGCTTGTATTGTTTGCAAGCAGATAGGTCAGAAGCCCTCAAACAACCCAATGTTATTTCAAAATAATTAGATAATTTCATTTCCAGTATATGTTAGTTACCCTGTAAAGTTATATGAATTTTATTGGAACACTATGTAGAGTGTCTTATATTGATCAGCCACTTGTTTGTTTTATTGCCTTAATTGCAAAGAGTTCATATTTCTTTCTACCTCCTGTCATTTGCTGTTTGCTTGCTGATCGATCACTTCAAAATTAAACACTCATTTAGTTGTTCAAATTAGGAGATGTAGAAGATAATGTGTTTTGAACATTTTGGGTGAGACTAATATGAATGAATTATATTTACTTACACAAAAGGCACAATTCATTAAATCTTCTTGTCCATCTGTTAATATATTAAAAAGCAGAGAAGAAGAGAACTCTCCTATTGGAGTCAGACAGACCTGACTTTGAATCAGAGCTTTATATACCTTTAGTCAACCTCTGTAACTTGAGAGACCCTGTTTTAAAAAACATAAATCCTATTTTTTTTTTCAGCATTGTTGCTAGAATAATTTGAACTAAACTTTTCACATAGTGGGTTCTTCACCAAAGTTAGGTCCTTATTTTTTTCATTTACTTTAATTTTTTTTCAATTATATTATTTTTATGCAACACTGTGTATGATATAGGGATAGAGGTTCACACCTCTTTAGATGTCTATATATCCACCACTGAAAGATTAATAAGAGGAAATTTAGTATAAACTACTCATGACCAAAGAGAAAGACCTAGGTGTTCAAGAGAATACATGGGTTATATAAGATATTTCACATTTGAGTTATATATATATATTTGTATTATGATTTAGACTAGAAGAGTAAGTGTGTGAATTCTTACGTTAACATAAAGGAATATTGATATGATAAACACATCTTTAGGCACTCAGCAGCCCTGGTCATTATTTAAAGCAAGAACTCTGTGATCCAGTGGTAAAACATTTGTAGAATTGAAAAAGACAGAGAGACAGACATTAGAAAGCAAGTTCATTGGCACATAGGGAAAACATTAGCCAGCAGAGCACTTAGAGAGAATGGCAATGTGACCACACAGTTGTGAAAGAAGGATTTTGATTCTCTCAATACAAAGTCTTGGCTTTAGAGCCCTTTAGTTTAAATACTGTCTTTTGGAATGGGATGGAATTTCATATATATCATATTGTAATATCTTTCTCACCACATGTTAAGTGGTAATAACATAATCTTGTTGGATAACTAGTACTGTGTTATTTCTGATTTACAAACCTGGTAATTTTTCTTGTTCTCGGACTACATTGCATAAGAACACGTTGCAGCTAAAATTAGCTTCATACTTACCTAAATAAAAGTGAGAATTCTTCTTATATAAGTTACTTATAAATATTTGTATTTTAAAAGGATGTTTAAATGTGTAAATTTAACTACTTTTCTCATGGAAATTGTAAGCTTATAAACTTAGAAACAGAAGTATAGTGAGGAGTAATTACAATGAAGGATTGCTCTGTTTTTTGGGAAAAATAGAACACTTAAAGACCCATGAATATAGCCATAATGTAAACTTTTCACTATAAGAAAAGATGTGTGTCTGCTTACTTAATGCATGAAGACTGTACTGTAGAAGAAAAAAAACATAGTTTTGAGTTAGCCAAAATGTTTTTTCTTTTCAATGATTAAGTCGTTATGCAGTGGATATTCTTTAAATCATAAGCTCTCTAGAACCTTCACTTGGCTATGCCTATATGATAAAAATGTTCTCAGGAGAATTTATCTCTTGCCATGCATACAATAATTCTGCATTTTATTAGCTTATTTATAATTTTTGGTACACATTTAAGAGTTAAGAAACTAAGATATGATGATTAACTTCTGGTTATAAGTAATCACTGAAATGCATTGCTATGGTACAATTTTACTGAAAAATTGACATAAAAACACCCAGGATTTTCCCAAGAGATGGTGTGTGGGGCAGGCCTGGTGGTGTAGGTAATTAAGGGAGCAGATTCTAAAGGTTCTGTAAAGGGAAACAGGGTCCTAATGAATGTTTATCTCTAATAAAACTAATATTTTACCTTGGAAAGTGATAAGAGGAAGCATCAAAATCTAGCTGTATAAGATATTATAGTATAATATTGGCATGTAGGAAGGACATAGAAATCTGTGACAAAATTTTCAAAATTTGAGTTATATTCAGACTAATTTTATAGAACAGGTAAATCATGCAATTAAGGCATAATTTCATCTTATAAATTTTTTACAAATTTTACAAAAATTTACTTTTGCTCATTCTTTAGTAAGTAAATACATAAGCACCTTACCAACATTTTTGTGTGTGTAATGATTAATTGTATTTGAATTGAGATGTCTGTTAAGAACCAGAGTTATTTAGAAAGAGTATATTAACAAATACAAACCTACTGTTACAGATTATGTACATCAGCTACATTTACTGTTAAATAGCTATCTGTAATTGTTTTTCATTTTCTTATTAGCCTCATTATAGAGCAGATAACTTTTATTTAGCTTTTTGTACACATGAAAGATTAATTTTCCTTAAATTATTTAATAAAACACCTGGAACAAAGTTCTGCTGATAGTTTTATAAGAACTTAAGTTAAATCCGGAAATTTGTCAGAGAAGTTGAAAGCTCAGATTAATGGAAGAATGGCTATATTATTGATGTCACAGGGAGGGTATTGCTAGAAAGGTATTAATAACATTTTCTTAATTGATTCATTTTTCCTATTAGTTGTATAAGTATAAACTCTACTTGTTATTGTAAATTCAGAGAGATTCTGTTTCCTTTTTAATCATCTCTGGACTTCCCTGTCATCTCTGATGTCATTTCTTAGTAACATTTGTATGATTTATTCTTCTTTGTTCAGAATGAAAAAGGTAGTTAGAGGTTAAAATGACTATAATTTATTAGTAATAGCAATTCTGCCTGCCCATATTTCCCACTCTTCTGATAGAATTTCACCAAGTGTTATTATACTGGGCCTAACAGCAATAATAGGTAATTAATTTTTGAAGATTAGGACATTTAAGAAATTTGTTTTTTTGTGTGTGGGGCTGCACTTAATATTTTTTTAATTAAAAAATTCATTTTATTGATTTGTCACATTTGTGCATTAATTGATCCCTCCTCCCCTCTCCGGATTCCCCCCTCCAGTCACTCCATCTCCCATTTTTCTGCGATTTGTTGGTTGGTTAAGTTGATGTTCAGTTGTTCGTTGTTGGCCCGTTCGTTTCTTTCGATATTTGATATTTGGGGTTTTTTTTTTTGCATATATATGTATATTTATATTTATATTACATTAGTCCATTATTGTGTATGGGCTGCACTTAATATTAAAAAAGTGAAAATGCCATGTTGACTTCTTGGCAAAATGTGTTGGTTTTTTTTTATATTAGAGAGTCTTCCTTAGATTATGTAAAAAAATGTCAGTGAGAAAATTTCCACTGCTCTTTTAATTAATGAAATGTTAGCATGGTGGAATGCTTGAAATGTGACAATCTCAAAGTAATGTTTTAGTACTTAATTAATTTCTTTCTATTATTTATTTTAGATATTTACACATGCATACTTATAATAATTATATTGTGAATATGTTTTTGTAACTTAATTTTGGAGTAATATAATAGGATGACAGTTGAGCATGTTTCAATTATTAGATTTTATTTAAAAATATTTGTACAGTTTGCATGATATACTGTCATTGGTCATTAGAGTTTGTTTACATTTTTATTGCTATAAATGCTTATTATTATCTTTGAGCGTGAAAACTGAGCTTAATCCTTTAGGATTATACATACAGTAGTTTTAATTCTTGTTTTTTTTTTCTGAATTCATATTTTTATGTTATTTAGAAGCTCTGTTTATAAGCTACAGTTCATTATACTGGATTCATTATCATAACAGTGTCATAGTAATAATAATTGATAATCATTATTCATTGCTGATGATTCAGAATCTCCTTACCAGATTTATAATTCAGTCTTTGAATTTACACCTCTTGCTTTTGATACATTTCTGAAAATTGAACTGCTGGTTAAAAAGTACTTAGGTATTTACATATTTAAAACTCCAGTCATACATATAATTTGTTTTCTGGAATGTTTGTATAAGTTCATACATTGACTCAGTGTGTAAATGTGCTTTATTTCCCCATTCCCTTGCTCGTACTGTTTTATCATTAAAACTTGCACTGACTTATTTAGATAGAAAATCTGATTTTTATTTTCCATTTATTTCCATCTTATTTCATTTGTTTCTCTCATTAGTGAAATTAAAATTACTGTGATATGGAAAAATATATAATATAGCTCCTAACTCCAACTAAGATTTCATCTACTAGAAAGAGAAGATATGTACCTCATTCAAGTAGTGATAACTGCAGTTTTAATACAGGCATGAAAATGAATGCAAACACTATTGATATAGATTTCTTTGACTGATTTTAATCAAATAGAGCTCTCAAGAAGGAAGCTGTCTTTCATTTTAACTCTGTGCACTGAAGTCCATAACAAATTGTTCAGAAAAGTTGCCTACAGCCTTGAAATTCTTTAAAGAAAAATTGGTGGTAGTATCGTGTTTATGTTAGCAATTGACAAAATACTACTTCATATAAGTTAAAAGAATTTCCTAAGTTTTTATGAATAAATTTTAAAATTCCTTCAACTGGTGTATTTTATTTCATTTAAAATTTTTTTCTTATTTTAATCTTTTTATTGAAGTAGCATTGCCTTCACATATTACAAATATGTTCAAAGTGTGTTCATTATTGAGAATTGGCATGTGTATATTCTACTTTAAGATTACTGTCATGGAGAGTCCGAATCTATTCTTCACCATATCATTGTCCCCTTTTCTCAGTTTACCCACCCTCTTTCCCCCTTCCCTTCTGGTAAACACTAATTATTTTTATAATAGAAAAGTTTAGTTTGGTTTTATTTAGTTTGTTCATTTGTTTGTTTTCTGTATATGTCTCATGAAGATATCATATGGTGTTTGTCTTTTTCTGTCTGGATTCTTTCACATTGATTCCCTTTAGTTTCATCCATGTTTTTGCAAATATCAGTATTTCGTCTTTTTTTTTTTAATAGCTGGATGGTATTCCACTTTGTATATATCACATAGTCTATCCATTTGTCAACTGATCATACATAGGTTACTTACAATTCTTGCTAATGTAAAGGCAACTGCATAAATATATGAGTACATATTTTTTTAATTCATGTTTTTTTTTTTTTACTTTTGCTTAAATACCCTGAAACAGGATAACTGAAATCTACAGAATTTCTATTTTTTTTTTGAGTAATGTCCATTTTGCTTTCTTAATGGTTGCACCAGTTTATATTCTCAGCAGCAGTTGTCAAGGATTTTCCTTCATCCACATCTTCTCTAATGTTTGTTGACTCTTGTCCTTTGGGTTATAACCATATTCACTGGTGTGAAAGTAGTATCTCAGCGTTTTTTTTCCTAGTAATATTTCTAATAATAAGAGGTGATAAACATCTTTTAATGGGCTATTGGTTCTTTACATGAGGACTACATTTTGAAATATTGGATCACAACCTACTTACTATAATTTGCTGGCAGAAGATAGAGGAGATGCTGTCTCAGTCATACTACTTTCACACCACATGGGATTAATTGAGATTCAACAAACCATTTCATTGATTGATTTACTTCCTGGAATTTGACCAAGAGTCCATTGCATTTGCCTCCCTTAAAATATAATTTATGTTCCATAGTTTGAGTGTGACTATTGACTGTCAAAATATACAAACCTAAAATGATACTGACTTAGAATATACAACTTTTTGCCTTTATTAGAAAAGTTTAATCTGTATAAAATACAATAAAAAGGTATTCTAATGAGTTAAATTGAATAATATACATAGCACTGTAGCTGATGAGTATTTAAAATTTTTTCCCGTGGTGACTCTGGCAGTAGTCTTCATATTTCAAACCTGTTATCCTAAAATATTACTTCACAGTGCACCTTTAATAGTTAAACTTTTAAAAAAATTTTAAAATAATTTATTTATATATGAATTTCACATCTCTGTGATCTCTGGAGTTTTACCCGAACCACCCTCCCATCTCCCCTGTGACTGTTCCCAACCTGTCCCATCCCCCCTCCCAAGTTGTGTACTTCAATTTAGTTATTGGCTTGTTTTGACTTTTCTTCATGGATTTTTGTTTATCTTTCCCATGTCCAATATAGTAGTGAAACTCTGATCAGTAATGTATATTGCAAAATCATGTATATTTGCAGTACATGGGAGCAAACAATCATGTGGTATAGGCAAAATTCGTAAGTCATTAATTTTTTTATCTTTTTCCTATTGCAAGTATCAGAATTTATAAGTATACTATATTATAGACTACATAGGACAATACATAAAGGAAAAATCAGGAATGCTTATAATGCCATTGGACATTTCCAGAAGATTATATTTTCATCTAAATTATTTGAATTTTAGAAGGAAATATTTCAATAATTGCTTTCATTTGTTTATTTTTTATTATGCTTTTATTACATTTTTGTACAGTACTTGATTTCTCCCTTAAAGTGGAGTTCCCGAAATCTTCTACAACCATATTACTGATGAGTCATCACCATGGTCCCTTCCCTCCCTTTTAATCTCTCTCCTCCTCACCTCATGCTGTATGCCTCAGATTTATATAGTTTGCTTGCAAATTTTATCTTTTTTGTTGACACTCTATATACTTTTCCTATATTCCACCTTTAAATGATGCCATCTGATGTTTCTTTTTCCTTCTGATTTTACTGAATAGAATCCCCGTTGATTGTTGAAAAGTATTCCATTGTGTAGATCACCAGTCTTCTTGTTCTTAATGAGAATTTGCTTAAGAAGCTAACATTCCTAAGGTATAATGCTTCTCTCTACCAAATGCCCAGAGAGAATTAAACAGTTTAGTTATATTACAAATTTCAGGTGAAGTTATAATCTTCCAATAGTCCTTTTTCTAGCTGGACTGAAATTTAAATTCTTTAATGACCTAAATTTGTAGACCTCATCCTGAACTGCCTATCAGAATCATGAAATGAAGTTTAAAGAATGTTAATATCTGATTCTAGTTATTCTGATTTCATGGGTCTTTGGACATGGCCTGGCCATTAAGTTTCAAAAGCATCCCAGATAATTCCAATAGGCAGCACAGTTTAAGAAACACTGACTTAAAGCCCTTACATAATGTAGCTACCATTTAATTATTTTATCTTTTTGTATGCCCCCTCTGTTTTGTTATTTCATTTTTCACTTATGTAACATGGATTATTCTTACCCAAGAATCTATTAGCAGACCTTTTGCCTGGAATGCTCTTTCTGTTGATCTTTCCATGGCTTTTTCATGGTCATCTCCTTCTCATTATTCAGGGGTCAGCTTCAAGACTCTGCTTCAAACAATGACTGTCTTAATCTCCCATCTAAAGCTTTCATTTCCCAACCATCACCACATTCTGTTTTACTTTTGTTGTTGCATTTTCAACATAGCATTATATACTTTTGTCAGTTTTTCTTTTCCCAGTAGCCTCTCTGAAACATAGTCCTATCCCCCACCCTAAAAACACGCCTGTCATATAGTTGTGGTGCTGTACATTTTCTGAGTAAATAAAATTATCAATAGAAAAATGAGTGTGAATATAAGTAGTTATTTTTTCTCCAAATCAGTCACAAAAAATGAGATCAGAATTTAAAATTTAGAATAAAGCCATGCAATGAGATGAGTGAATGCATCAACAAGCAAAGAAGTAAGCCTAGAGATGGGACTGTTCACCCCAGTGCTAAAAATGTAAGATCTTTGGCATTAAAACTGAACTTGTTATCCACAGTTGAGGATCTCTCTCCATGGTGATTCTTAGGTTATCTCTGTCATCTCAAAGTATCTCACAGTTGAAGTTTTCATATACTTTCTGGTTAACTTCTGTTTTAAGAATTCAGGTTTCATCTCCAAAAGCCTTCCCTGAGCTTCACCCTCAGGAAGAGTTATGTTTTATCTGCTCTGCTGGTTTGTATCCTAGCTACACTGTAGTAGAATGACCGTCTTAATAACCAGTTTCCCCTAGCATCTACTGGCCTCTAGATTGAAGGTGAACCTTATCTTTGTAGTGCCAACCTCAAAATGGTACTCAGTGAATGTTTGTTGAATGAAAGCATAAATCTGAATATTTCACTAGAAGCATTAGAGGTGGTAATTAAAGTTGTAAAATAGATTTGTCAGAAATCTAAGTAAGTTGAAGTAGTTTTTAATAGAATAAAGAAATAAATATAGAAATCCTAGACTGACTAGGGGAGTATGATATTATGTACATTTAGGAAATTAAGAAAACATCTTTGGTGCCAATAAGTCTGAGCACTGGCTTCAAGATGACACGTGGTTTGTCATTTGAACAAGTTTTCATCACCCACAGGGAACTTTTTATACATTATTTAGTCTTTTTTGATAAAATTCTTTTCAATACATGCTATTCAGACAGATGCATTTTCTAATAATATCTGGAAAGTATTTTGAAATGTAGCTTTAACCTGATATCAATTGCCCTAAAGTAATAATAACTTTCTCCTTGAGTGCTTTGAACTTTGTTGTTTTGCCTGAAAGAAAATGTCACAATATTTGGGTATGTAAACATTTTAAATTCTGTATAAAAAGGGAACTTATTAGTTTCATGGGTATTGTTGTTACAATTTTAGCACTTATGTCCTATTTAGGATCACTACATACAACTTTCTGTATCCTGCTTAAAATTTCTCTTTGGATAAATACTATGCATAATTTTACTTGAAAGCTAGAATAGTTGATCTTCAAAAGAATAGCCATACAGTTGAAATGTGTACATTTTCTTTAACATTTTGAATGGTTTATTGCCTCATCTTTCATCCTAAGGATGTTAAACTAGAGAAAGAAGAGTGGACTGAAGAAAGCAGTGCTGGCCAGGTCCCCTCAGGTCCTCCACTGCACAGGGTTAGTACTGCTTTAATACTGGAAGCCTGTGGTCTAGTAATTGCTTTTTCCTGTTTGTAGGAGAAAACATTCCCCAGTGCAAATCAAGCAGTATTCTACATTTTAAAGAAGAAAACAAAGAGGGCAGGGGATCATAATACCCAAGTTACAGCATCCAAAGACAGTTTCATTTTTTTTTTTATTTTGAATTTTAAGTATCTCCTATTAGATCTAGTTCTGGACCCTCTTAGATGCTATCCCATAAAAATGCTAGGAGATGCTCACTTTAAGAAGAGATAGTAAGGTGGGATTTGCATTGTGGGTGAGTGAGGTAAGATGGGAGGACTGAACTAGGTCAGAATGGTTGAGAAGCCCTAGAGAGTGTGTTCAGAAGTTTGAACCCTGACTTGTCAGCAAGAGGAGGTATTAACTTTATTTTTTTAAACAAAGTAGAAAAGTAGAAGATTGATGGAGGGAAAAGAGGAGTGACGATAGGGCACTGGATTGTGGTCTTTTCAGTATTTAAGTTTCTATAAAAACAGTTTGAATTTTGTCGGAAAAGGGATGAACTTGAGAGATATTTCAGATATAGAATCATGGGTATTTAGTAAATAGTTGGAAATAGGAGAGAGCAGAATGGAAACATGATACTTTTTATTTAGGTAACAAATGAAATTATCATTTCCCAAATAACAGCGGTGGTGGTGATGGTAGTGGTGATGGTGGTGCTATGTATGTGTGTATGTTACCGTTGTCAACAAAAATTTGTGACTAATTGGAAGATTTTATGTCCCCTAGTAATATTATTTTTTCTCCAGGAAAATACTTTCTGATATATGACCCACTGGTAATACTGAATACAGAAAATATTGAAATATAGAGGACTGAATGCAAAAAGACCTGAATTTAGTTTGTCTACACTACTTTTAAAGTTTGATGTCTTGCACTGTACCTTCCCTGCTTTAAGCTTTAGTTATCACTTACATAAAATAGGGATGCTTTCTCATCAACTTGTCTTGGTTATCAAATGAGATAACGTGAAAAATCACTATACATAGTGCTTTTAAAAAGTGAATTGTTAGATTTGAACAGGCTCTTAAGATCTGAACAATAATCAAATCTTTTTTGACTTGATTTTGCCCCATCAGCCTGGGGTATTTGGACCCTAGGACCTGTTTTTAGGTTTCTGTACTTTTTCAAAGTCTCTATTGATGTCATTCACTTTAATTATAAATAGTATTTATACATGTAAATTGAAAAATGGATATATATAAATTGTTTTGTTTCAGTGGTTTAATAAAAATTGCCTTTCAGTAAATTTATGGCACGTTGTTAATTTAGGGTATCTGCATGAATGAAATGTTTTTGGAATGAGTTGTTTTTTGAAAAAGAAACAAAGGCTAATTAATACTTCAACTATATTTAGTAAGAAAGAAAAGTCATTGAAATGTGGCATAATCACATGATCCTTTGAAATCTGGATATTAAAATAATCAAAGATTAATTCAGTTTAAATTTTCTCTTCAGTTTTATTATCACATAGAGTTAACTAATTTCCATTTTGGAGTGATAGTAGAAACATATATATTAGAGACAATTCATTAGCTATAAGAAATAAATAATAAAGATGTGATTATTTTCAAGAACAATTTAGCTTAACAGAACATGATTGACATTGTATTGCAATTTTTATTGTTAAAAAGCATTTAATAATATCTATATAAATATAATATAGTTTTAAAAATGGAAATTCTGATATATAGTTGGGCTTTCAGGAATTTATTATTAAGTATGAGGATATATTAGTATAATTTTAATATAGTTTGATATATCCTACCAGTAATAACAAATACAAAAATAACTTCATATTGCTGATTTTTTTGCTTATTATATTACTTTACTAAACTAAATTAAACTTATGATTGGTTCTGGCTTTGTTCTATATATTACATATTTCAGAAAAATTACTATTTATAAATAAAAATAGTTTAGTTTGTAATTAGTTGTGTGATATCAAAGTTAAAAAGAATGTACATTCTTTGCTATAGTTTTCCTAATTAGCGTTTTTTATTTTAATTGTTCCATTTGAACAGAACAAAGAACTTATTTACTAATTGTGTGTAGTCAATACTTTCCAAACTAATAATGGATATGTATTTACAATAAACTGGCAGCAGTAAAGGTTAGTGGACTTATGTATGATTTTCCTGTGGGAATCCAGGAGCTCAAAGTATTTATTACCTGAGAACAAAGAACCTTAGAGTTAAAGGCAAATGACTCATGGCTCATAGTAGGTTTATTATAAAGGAAAAATAAACAGAAAACAGTAAGTTGTTTACTTTTAACTAAGCATGTTGTACTGACCATTTTCTTTCTCCTTAATCCTTTAGACTAAAAGTCATTTATTTCCCCAGGATTTTTTAAAAGTAGTAAGTTTGGACTGTTAAATTTTTCTTGTACCCATTTCCTCCTGACGAGCAATCTCATAATCTCATTGATTACAAAGTTGTAATCACTTACAGTGTTCACATCTGATTAAGCTTGTCATGACTATGTTTTAGAACCATTTATTACTCAATCGGCCTTTTGCCTTTTTCACATTTAACTTCAAGGGAGCATTAACTTAAAACAATATCATCGCTGGGTTACAATTCTTTTTGTTTACTTTATTTTTATTCTTTAAATCACAACCTTGGTAAATGACTTTTGGGATACCTCCCTCTCCTTCTGGTGCCCCCTTCGTTCATTCAAACCCTTCTCTTTGTTGTTTGCTAGTCTGTATTGAGTCCCTTAATCTCCTTTCCTGTGGCAGTGTCCTTTCATTGGGTGAGGGACTGAATTCTTGGGACCAGGTGAACCATGCTGGTAGTTTTTCAGTGTTAACCTTGCATTGGGCAGCCAGTCTTTATTTGTGGTCTGTCCATGTATTATCATTGCAGGTTGTCTTCTCCATCCCTTCTCTGTGTTTTTTTACTTTACCTTATGGGTCTGGCATCTGGTTTAGGGGGCCTCACCCCCAGCCAGTATCGCTGAAGAAGTTTCTCTGTGGATACAGGCATCTGTGACTGACTGTTGTAGATCATCTCCTCTGCCTCAGTTTGCAGCTTTGCTATGGAGCTGATGCCCCCACTCTTTTGGTGTGGGATGGGGTGCCTTGATCTCCTAGATGGCATCACATTAATGAGGTCTTGGCTCTTCCAGACCTGGTGAGCACATAGGTGTGGATTCATGGCATTGTGTTTCCATGGTTGTTACTCCAGTCCTGTATGCACTGGTTCTCTCGATATTCCATCTCCTTTGTCCAGCTCAGACTTGTGGGCTGGATTTTTACCTGGTCTCTCACCCATTCTGTGATGGAGTTTGTATTATTTATATTGTTTTTCCTCCTGAAGATTAGCTGGAGTGAGTGAGAATAAAATGGCAGAGACATTTCCCCTTCCTCCCCACCCACATGCTGGTACCTCCCTTGGGATAGGGTCCTGGTGGAACCATGCCTCGGCCCATTTGGACTGCAGATGGCTGCCCGATGCAGTCATTCGCTGGTGGATGGGGCTAAAACGCCACTCAACCCCCCCTCCCAGGCTCTCTGGGTGCAGGGGGCCTACCCTGAATTCCATGCTGCCTTGGATCCCCACTTGCAAAGGAGCTGCGGCGACCTGGATTACAATTCTAGTTACCAAACATTTACCTGAAATTTTGTTATTACCAAACTAAAAATGCTAATGTAGGTATTTATCATAAAATGGAATAGAGGATTAATGCATATTTTTGATAATGGATTTTTCTATGTATTTTATCGTTTTAGGGTTCACATCCAAATCTTTGATCTACTTTGAATTGGTTCATTGTTCAAATTCATTTTTTTGTGGCATCTCTGTGTATATTATGTTGCAAATAATGATAGCTTTATTCCAACTTTACCTATTCCTTTTATTGCTTTTTGTTGCCTAATTGCTCTAGTTAAGATTTCTAGTGCTATGTCAAATAATTGTGGTGTGTGGACATCCTTGCGTTATACCAGATCTTAGTGAAAAAGCTTTCAGGTTTTTACCATTGAGAATATTAGCCTTAGGTTTGTTTTAAATGGCTTTGATTGTGTTGATGTATACCATTTATTCACACTTTTAAAAGGGTTTTCATCATAAATGGATTTTGGTTTTGCCAGGTACTCTCTATTGAGAGTGGTCTATTGAGATGGTCACATTTTTTTTTATTTCCTTTTGATACTGTGATGAATTATATAGATTAACTTCCAGCTGTAGGACCATCTATTCAGTTTTGATGTAAAAGCTCCTTTCCATAATTTTTGGTGGAGTGGTTTGGTATTTGTTAAAATTCTGAGTTTCTGTGACTGAAAGTTATCCCTCCCTTGCATCTGGAGAAGAGTCTTGCTGGATAGAGAATTTTGACCAACAGTTTTTCTCTTTAAGTATTTGCAACATGCATTTTCTCCACAATCATAACATGTCTTCAAAGAAGTCTGATGTTAATCTGATTAGAGTACCATTATAGATTATCTGCATCTTCCCCCTTGCCAGTTTCTGTATTCTTTCGTTGACCTGAACTCTTGAAATTTTCACTACTGTTTGTATTGGTCTCATTTTACCTAAGTATTCTGGGGATATTTTCACTTTCTGGGTTTGTGTATTTGTTCACTTCTTTGGGTTTGTGAAGTTTTCCTCTACTTTCTGTCTTCGTCCTCTGGTAGTTCCATTAGTTATTTTTCCTTTCTTAATGGAGTCAGATATTTCCGAGTGTTTCTTCATGTTTGAAAACATTTCGTTTCTTTCCTTCTCTACCTGGGTTGTTTTGGTGTATCCTCAGTTATACTGACTCATTCTTCCACTTGATCTACTTCACTTCTGTTACTTTCTCCTAAATCTTTCATCCTCTATATTAATTTTTTTTACATCCTAAAAGTCCATTTTTATCTTATTTAGAGCTTCATTTTCTGTCTTCAATTGAATTCTATTTCTGAGGACATTCATTTACTTTTCTGAGTTTTCTTCCTTTTCTTTGAGTTTCTTTATATTGTAATTCTAAACTTTCTCATAGTGAGAATGTAGATTGAATGTGTATGGATTGGGGCTCTGGAGATTTGTTCTTCTGTGTTGTATTATTCCCTTGAGTATTTGTGTTGCTGTTTGTTGGGTTTCCTTCCATCATTAGCTTTGGATCCCAGTTGCTGTAGATAGTGCTTTTTCTGTTTAGTTTCTTACCTATCTGGGCAAGCAGCAGGCAGGATCTCACATGTAGCTGCAAGTCCTCTGGCCAATATGGACAGGTATTGATTGGGTGCCAGAAGTACCTATCAGATTTTTAATATTAGAGGTAATATTTTTTGAGATAATAATTTTAAAGTACCTTCTAGAAAAAACAGTAAGCACTAAATAAATAATCATCCTCTCTCCACAACACATGCTGCAGAGAGACAAAGAATGAGACTTAAACTAAAGCTCATAATTTTGATTAGGAATTTGTGTTGTGTCGTTTTGTGTTTTTCCAAATGCTACA
This sequence comes from Uropsilus gracilis, assembly GCA_004024945.1. NCBI lineage: Eukaryota > Metazoa > Chordata > Mammalia > Eulipotyphla > Talpidae > Uropsilus > Uropsilus gracilis. Next base: position 55,558 of record PVHY01001637.1, read on the forward strand.
TATACTCATTATCTACTATTAAATAGAATGTAGTTGCACTGCCCTAGAATACCCTGTGTTGTACTTGTGGAGCCTACTTTCTCCCATCATCTAGCAGCTGTGGCTCTTTTAATGTCACTGTAGTTTTACCTTCTTCTGAATGTCATATTAATGAATCACATATTGTAACTTTTGTTTTGGGTGGCTTCTTTCATTAGGAAATGACAGGATAGCTTTAATTGAGTCAATATCCATTTCCTCAACTTCTGTATAAACTTTATAATTATTGATCTGGCTAAGTAAGAGCAATGCTTTCTCCACAGCAATCTTTCTTTAGTAAAAGGGCGCGCTCTCATCCATTTAAAATCTGATACACTGTTTATCTTCACTGACTATTTAACATATAAAAATTTTCTGTTACTTAAATTTTTGTTGCAGGTAAGATGTGCCAAACACTGGACAGATTTTAATTATAAAATATATTACATAAACATTTATGAGAAAGTAAGATAGAAATAAACACCAATGAAAAAAGATCATTGTTTAATATTCATGTATTGTTTTTTTTTTCTTGGCATTTTATTTATTGTTTTTCTTTCTTTTTTTTAAATTCATTTTATTGATTTGTCACTATTCATGTATTCATGTTTAAGTGAGAATAATTTTGTGAAATTACTGTTTATTTAGATTATATTGATTTTTTAAAAAATAGTTCATTTTAAAGTGTTCATTTTTTTCTAGTGGGGTGGAGTTAGAAAAGCACTTCTTTTTCATGTTTCTCCATTAATTTCTCCTACTCTTTATCACCAGACAGACACATTTTTCTGTCATTAGCTTCCTTTTCTCTGAGAGTGTCTTTGCCTCCTCAATACCTAGCCATACACCTATTGTGGTCATGTCAGTTTATTGGGAAAGTATTAATTATTGAATGAACCTAGGAAATGTGGATCTCAATGCATAGAAATGTAATTCTTGTTCTTATCATTTTTGGAAGGTAATTCATTCACAAAGACTCTTTTTATTTTATGCCAGTTATTGTTCTAGCTGTGATAGTTGTGTTATTGACAAAGTTGTCAGTGTGTTAGGGCTTTGGACCTTTATAAAGATGAAGTGAACACCATTCTTCTAATAGAAGGAGTAGAGCACATAAGCACTAACTCAAGTCAAAGATTAAAGCTTGTCTCAGCCACAACTGTCATGTGACCATAGGCTGGTTAACCAGATGGGACTATCAGTATCCTCTTGTATAAAATGAATGAGTACCGGATTATTTCTAAAGGTTTCTACTCTTGAAATAATTAAGAATATTTTTATAAAGCAAATAAATGAACCTGGCAAGAATAGATTATGATCTTGACTTGTTTTCTATTTGTTGATATTATGAACTTTTATAGGTGCTATATATAGATAATGCTGAATTTGTTCATATTACCTATAAAGTCTGTGAACAAATGACATAGATTTTGTGATTAATCTAAAAACAAAAGTAAAAGATTTCAAATCTCCATTAATGAATTTCTAAGAATAGTTAAGATAATGTTAATCCATGTAGTTTTTAAAGTATATTTTCACATTTTGCCAAATAAATAATTTGGTGTAATTAGTATTCTACTTTTAGTGCATTTCTCTCATTCTGGAAAGAATTTGTTTTGAAACATTTCTTTGAGGACAGTTGCTTAGTCATTGCAGCCTTATTCAGTGATAAGCAATATTAAAACAACCACCAGCATGCTTTCCTAAGTATATAACAATCTTCTGGTCTTTCACAATATGTGCTAATTCAGTTTTATAAAGCTTGATTGAATGACATTTAGTTATGACTGTGATCAAGGGAGGATTTGAGATTATGTTGTTTGGCCAAAACACAAACAGTATGTCCTGTTTTGTCTTCTACCCCATCTAGGCTCTGTGCTTGAGGAAAGCATATTTCTTCAGACGGACCTCATAATTGTCCTTCTGTGCCTGATTGGGGCCTCAGAAAAGACCCATAGCATCTGTAAAGCTGGCAACAAAATGGTATTTCCAGGCAGGCACAGGGTTGCCGGGTAGTGAGCCAATCCACAGCTTTGTCTGAGCAGCTGAGAACTCTGCCGGAGTATTACCACGGTGTTCAGTAACACAGACCTGTTCCATGAGCAAGGAAAGCACTGAGCAAGTGTCAGGGTCAATATTTATAGACCACTACGTAGCTGCCTTGTAGCGAGAGGAAAAGAGAAACACGAACACATAGGGCAAGAAAAGAAAGACTTTAAGAAGGGGACTTTTAATTTTTTTTTCTTTCTTTTTTTTTTTTAAAAATCCATTCTCTTTGAACCTTCAGGTTTTAACTCCTGCTGCATCATTACCATTTGCCACTAAGCAATGACAACAGAGGAAACAAAAAGTTAAAGGAGCAAAGTATCGAAAAGTTAGAAGGTAAGTAAGTAATTAGTCTTCCTTTTACTTGTAAACTCCATCTCTCTGCCTGCTACCTGGCATCAGTCGGCAGAGTGCGGTGTGGCATGCTAATAAGGAGGTGCTCCTGCTGTGACGAATGTTGTTGGTGGCAGAGCAGTTTGTGGGCTGAGCTTAGGAATGCTGTGTACATTCCTGACATATGTAAATCACATGAATGTTAGCTACAGCCCCTTGAGCGCTGATTTTATATTGTATCCTACCTTTTTCTTCATATGTGAAACTCAAAGTCTTTCAAACTGGTAAATTTTTGTTTGATTTTATATTGATATTAAATCATGAATATTAGTAAGCTTTTTGTAGTGGGTGGTCTGGGAATGGGTTTGGAGAAAAGTTCAGATGAATGTGTGATGTTGTAGTAGAGAGTGTAAAAATGTGGAAGTTGTGAATGTGAGCAATTGGGTTACTTTTAAAAAAAGAAAGCCAATATCACTGCATGTTACCCTAAAGTGAAAAAATGACTATCTCTAAGAATGAGGAGAATGAGGAAGCCAAGGAGTGCTAAAATGTAAAAACAACCTTCCTAATCCAAGGTGTAAAAACACCAGAGCATTTAGAAAAATTCTTGCTTGTCCAATAACTTGATGGATTGATCAAGTTAAAATGTCAACTTAAAAAAAGTGACTTCCTTCTAGGGACAAAATTGACATCTCTTGTCACATATCACTTTATTTTTGTTCCTTTCATAAAATCTAGCGCTTTTATACTTATTTTTGGTGTGTTCACAGCATTGTATTATATAAATTTATTATTACGGTTTTGCATATCCAAGATTAACATGAAAAACAGTGGTGTTGAAGGCTCCAGAAATTTGTTTTCTATATATTTTCTGATTTTGAACACAGAATTTATATATTTAGGTTTATTTCCACTCATCTTGCCTTGGAAAGTAAATATGGTATTGCTTTGCTGAAAGTGTGACATTGGTTAGATGAAACCTATCTGCTGACACCCATCATTTCACTTTTGTTGATTTTTTAATTGTAGAACTATGTGTATTAGTATGATATTTAAAAATTTTAGGTTAGATTATAGTTGGAGATGATAATTCCAAAGAGTTTTTTGCCCTACTTACTTACTTAAAAGTAAAGTAGTATTAAAGTTTAGAGTCTAAAAACTATAGGCCATTAGAGGTACAAGGAGTAGCTTTATTCCTAGTTTGTGTTAGGACCAATATGCAGCAAAAAACTCATTCTGCAATAGGATAAATTGCATTCAAAACAGCAATTAGGATTAGTCTAAATGTAAGATAGGTAACTTAAAAAAAAGACTGATAGTTTTACCGTATCATTTTGTTGAGTATATGTATTTCAAGAATATATTTTTCAAGTTTTTTTTCCTAATATGAGACTATACACTATATTTTAATGCCCCTTCAGTGCTTCTTTTAGCCTCTGAATCAAACTTTTTCTTGTACTATCAGTTTGTTAATGAGTTTTATTAGATATTTTGATTGATCTCTTGATTTTTCAAATGAAACTGTGGTTAATCTATAATGAGCATTTCTTAAACTGATTGACTCAGTTCATCTATAAAAATTTATTTGATACTGCTTTTGCATAATGTCTCATAATCAAAATTATAATTTTAGTTTTTATTCAATATACTTTTTCTCTTTTATAGTTCATAAACTAATGATGTTTATTTCTTATATTTTTATTGGTTTTATTTATATTTCTTCTAGAATATTGTTTCTGAAGCTCCCTGTGAAAAGTTTGGGGAGAAAACAATGAGTAAAAAGAATGAATAGAATTAAAAGAAAATACTAAATTTCATCATTCGAAAGAAACTAAAGGAAGTTGTATTTTTAAAAAGGAGATGAAATAGATCATTATAATGCTGGATGATAATATCTAAAATAAAAGTCATTTTGATTGAAGAATGTGTATTTTAAAAGTTGAAATATCTTTTCAGTTATATTGTCAGTGATATTGGTTACTAATCATATTTGTATGTGAAAATTTATATGTAGCATATTATAAATACAAATTTTGGATCTTTCATGTTACATGCTAAGTATCTGTTCAGGCAAGGTTCATGAATTTAGCTCAGTGTATTCATTTTTGCCTCCTAATGGATCTGACCATACTGATCTCACTTCCTATTCTGCTATTCTGATAGTCAGCCTTTGAGCACGTCATCTCCCGGTCCAGTGAATGCTTTCCTGGTAGACTCCTTCCAGCCCAGCCACTCTATTTCCTGTAGACAGAGGTCAAGTTTCTTGGCATGATGAGTCTCTTCTTGACCAAGCTGCTCCTTTTCTGATATTCATTTGGTATTCTTTGTGAACTGTTTTCAACTTCTCTGTTGTCCTTTGTTTCATGCTCTAGTTTCATGTTCTAGCAATTGCTATCATCTTTATCAAAACAATCCAACAATCTACTTTTTTTAAAAAAAAGGTCTTACTTTAAAAAAAATTGATTATGTTTTTCCCTCTTGAAAACTCTGTTCTCAGTGTTGTCTTTGTCAGTTTTAATGGAGGCATCCTTCTCCAATAGCCCTGCTAGAAACTTGTCTCCTATAGGCTCTGGGCCCTATGTAGGTCACTGTTAGAGCACTTACAGAACCTGATAATATGATGATATGTGTGATTTATTCCATATGATTGTAAGCTAATTGTTGCCAGGTTTTAAAATTAATTATTTTTTTTATGTTTCTCCAACTGGTCATATAGTAGGACCTTATGAAAGGTACTCAAGAATTTGAACTGTAGGAAAACTATCATTTATTTTAACCCACTGTTTATATATATATAAAAATATATATATATAAATATATATATATTTTTATATATATATATATATAATTTTATTCTTTCAAATTAATTGCACACACACACATATATATGTATATATATATATATAAACATCATTGTATACCCTGATGTTCTCCTACTACCTTATCACCCATGAACCATCATCTTAATCTCTTATGCCTATACCTCCCCTGATTTTACTCCCCTACTCTTCTCTTACTCTATGCTTTCTACTAACAGTTTTAAATTTTCCTTGTCCTTTATTTTCCCTGTATCCCACATATAGATATAATCAGCATCCAGTATTTCTCTTTCTGGCTTATTTTTGCTAGCATGACTCCTTCTAGGTCCATCCATATTATCACATGTGCATCAAATTTGTCTTTTTTGATTGTTGAATAATATTCCATTGTGTACATATACATAACTTTCTGATCCACTCATCTGTTTTGGGGAGTTTGGGTTATTTCTATATTCTGACTATTGTAAATAGTGTTGCAATAAACATCTGAGTACAGGTGTCCTTTTGAATGAGTGTTTTTGTATCGTTTGGGTAGATTCCCAGAAGTGGGATTGCTGAATTGAATGGTAGTTCCATTTTCAGTAGTTTAAGGGTCTTTCACACAGCTTTCCATAGTGGCTAAAACAGTTTGCCTTCCCACCAGCAATGTGAAAGTGTTCCTTTTTCTCTACATCTAGCTAAATAATGTGTGAGAAGAAAGTGCCTTACCTAGGAGTTAGGAATACACATTTTATATATCTTATTGATATATCAAATATTGTACAAATTCTAAAATTGAAAATATGGGCTTTCTTTGGTCATGGGCATAGAAATGTATCTAATTCCCTTAAGCCAGCCATGAGAGACACACAAGCATGACTCAGTATTAAATGCTTGTGGCCAAAAAAACAACTATAAAAAAAAGCCACGAACAATAAGTCACCATTAAGAAGAAATGAATGAAATTTGTAGTTGGACTATGCATAAAGGATTTTACCAGAACAGTAATCTTTTATTGTTAGTGTCTTACCTTTTCCCCTAATTATGCATGGTGGAGAACTCATAGAAAATGAGAGATGAATTAATCATAGCAATGGCACCATGAGGCTCTTCTTTAACAGTTGTTTCCTTTTACAGATAGGGGCATATGTGTTATAAAGATGTATAACTGGCCAAAAATCATCTTTTAAAGTATGTACTTAAAATTTGGGTTACAAATACAAAAATTATAAGGTTAATAATATTTTATCACTTTGACTTTTCTCATTTGTTTGTAATTGCTCAATTTTTTTATTCTATAAATTACATAGAAAATTTAATTCATCATATCTGTTTTGTATTATTTTCCTTTACTTTATTTCATGACTCTTGAAAATTAAGGCTAATAATTATTGCCTTCAATTGAAGCAGCATGCTTTTCCACTGATGATCATAATTAAAAATGTAATTTAAAGATATATACCTTTTCTGGCTTTTCTTATTTTCCCCATTCTATTTGGGGGTACATTCTCATTTATGCTCTACAATCAATTTTCTTTCCTGTAGAATGTGGTAGTTGATCTTGAAGCAAAAGAAAGAAACCTCAAAAACAACATTTATACTTTGATTATATCTAGGAAATGTATGGTTATATTTTGTTCTATTAATTTTTAGATGATTATTCAAATTTGTACCTGTAAAAAAGTGACTAAAATAAAAACCAGTGAACAAAGTTTACTTTGGCAGACTACTTTTAGTTTCAGCTAGTTTTCTTTTAAAAATGTAAGTTATTAAAGAGGCAGTACAAGCTTGTTTTATACCTGTCCTCTGTTGGTGATACTTTGCACTGCTATATCTGTATCCAGCTCTCCTGAAGAAAATTGGGCTCTGATTTCTCAGTTCTTAGTAATAATAATATTTTGGAAATAGTCCCTTGTAAATTAAGTAAAATTTTCCCTCAAATAGCCTTAGCGTTTGAGTTCTGTGCTCTCCCTTTTTTTTTCTCCCACCTACGTCAAATCAGAGTCTCCAAGTACCTCCTGAATTAGTGGAAAAAGTCTCATTATCTCTTCCTAATTGAGCATTTTCTCATGAATTGGTACATTTTACTTCAAATATAAATTATATGTCTTTTCAAACTCTTGTCTGCTAAGAGATTTATAATTTTAATATTTGCTATTGTAATAATGATATTTTGCTTAATTTATATTTTAGTTGCTAGTCAGTTGCAATCTGAAGAGAGTATCAGTTACTAAAATTTTGTTCTTAATCATTTATCTGTTAATATGATTAATCTTAAAGGCTGTATTTCTTTCACTGGTTTAAAAGAGTTTTTTTAAAAACCAAACCATCTTAGCTTTTTATAGTTCTCTTAATTGAAACAAACATGTTTAGGCAAACTTTGATTACTTATATTTTAAAACGTTTTATATTTTAAAATGCATCCAAATAGTTCTGTAATGGTAATCAATAATTCCTCTATCACCATGGTATCTTAGAAAGTGTGTTTTTTTCCTTAAAAAAACTACATTTTTGTAGTTTTAATGATTTAACTGCTAATGTTACAATTAGTAAGGAATTTTATAACTAAGTACTTCAGTATTTTTGTTGAATCATTATTCCCTTTTCCTATATGTTTGTGTGTGTGAAAACATTTTGATCTTGTGCTCCTGTGCTGTAACTTGACATTTTTGTATTCTCAATTTTACTGCATTAAAATTTTTACCACAGAAATTCAGTGCACATTGCTTGTTAAATGAGATTTAGAGAATTGGAGTCCATTAGGGTGTTGTTGGATTTATTTATTTATTTGGTGATGGAGGCAATTTTAAGAAAAAGAAAATGAAAGAGGGAAAATAAATGAGCTAGAACAGCAGGACAGCCTGAGCTGGCCAGGCTCAGGATGGAGTAGGGATAGGCTACCTATTGTTGGATTTAACTTTTCATGTTCCTTGAATAAGGATGCGTGTATTATGGTTAAGGAGACCTAATACAAATATATTCTGCATAAGAGGTTATTATGTATTAATAATAGCTACCATTTATCAAGAATTTCTAGGTATAGATCTGACATTCTATTAAAAATACTAGCTGAATTAATCCTTGTAACACTTCTTTGCATGACTTACTTTGATTTCTTTTTAAGGTACAGAAATGGAGACACTACAAATAAAGTAGTTTTTTTTATTCTTTAAAACATTTTTTTTAAATTTTTAATTGATTACATGTGCATAGATTTTTTTATATTATTGTGTACCTGGAGGTTTTCCTACCATCTTATCACCTGTGAACTGTCATCTTAATCTCTTGTGCTCATCCCTCCCCTGATTCTACCCTTCTTTCCCCTCCCTTGTTTTATGCTTTATTTATATGCATAAAACATAAAGTAGCCTTGAATAGTTTCACATAGCTAGTTAGTGAAAGGGTTATGACATATACTGGATTTGAACAGTCCGTTTCTTTTCAGTGCAATACCAAATAAATCACTTATACTTCTAAATAGTTCAATACTTTGGACCAGTATGGAAACAGCTAAAAAAATTGCTTTGCTCTCTCGGATATTAGTACCTTTGTTGTTCTGTTATTTTCTTCTAGTCCAAACCAATTTGTGCATCAGTTCTCCGTTATCTGCATAACACATAGATAACACCCTTCTGCACATACCTGCTTATCCCAATTTTGGTATAAAACATTGGTATTAAAAGCAAGAAAGGAAATTGCAGATATTTTGGTGTTTTTAAAACTCAGTCGTTTGCCTGGACTGATATAAAAGAAGATATCTTGGCATGCTGTGAAAGGATAAATGCATAGAGTTTGTTTGTGTATTTGGAGGGAGAGGGATTCTTACATAAATTTTATGAAGACAATGTTGGTAGTCTATATTATTATGTTTGACCACTGTGAAGCAGTTTGTTTTCTTTTCCTCTGTGACTCAAGGCAACCAATTTTCCTTCAAGATAATATAAAATTTCTCTCTTCTTGGGTCACTTTGCCCTTTGTTGATACATTGGCATATCTGTGGTTAAGATTTATACTACAATTCATTGAGATTTTGTTTCATGGCCCTAACTTGGAACACATGAAAAAAAATTCACCTTTTAGTTAATAAGATGATTGCTCTTTTTATTATTTAGAAAAGAATGCATCATTTGGTGTTTGTACAGGTTAAGTCTATAAAAGTCTAAATAGATTTTTCATATCATTGCTCCTTTAAAAATGATTTTTAAATCTTGTTTTACTTAAAAGAGGAATAAAAGTACACAATTAATAGTTGTAATATAATTCCCCCATTTTCATCTATTAGTTCTCTAGATAAATACTTGCTTTTTCATAATATAAAATTTACCTCATCAATATTCTCTTTCCAATCTTCTCTATACCAATTTTAACTTCATCAGTAAATTGATATGTCATTATTCACAGTAATTTAGCTCACTAACCTTGAGATTATTTCTGTGTTTATTGTTAGAGGTTGTTGGCAAATCAAACCTGACAATAGTAAAGAAGGAAAGCTTAGTGACCTAGGACACACTGTTCTTTTAAAGTAATTCATGGCTCTTTAAATGTGCAAATGTTATTGTTTATTTGTTTTGAATGGCCTCATACAATGTATTGAGTCTTTGAGTTATTCATTAATCCTCTACATGTAATCCTTTTAAGTTATTAAAAATTGAAGTATAGTTATTTAAAATATACTTTGCTTGTACCATTGCGGTCAAAGTAGAATTAATTACAGCTTCCAAAACACAATATGAATTAAAGAATACCTACTGACAACATGTATTCTTACCTTGAGAAGCTGCCGTGTGGTAGTTTAAAGTTGTCCTTATATTGTATATACCCTTTAATAGAAATGTAATATTTATGCTAATATAATTTTGATGTCTTTATAATTCATACTACATATATTAAGTCCAGAGGTAGAGAATCATTTTTTAGAAAATTTTATTAGATTTTAATTAAATGCTTTCTCTGATATATACATGTTCTGTTATTACCTGTAATTGCCAGTGATTAGATGATGCTTTTAGAGACACAAACCATAATTTAGATAGAACACTAAATATCCTAATACATGTGGAACATGCAAATAGTCAATTACCCTTTCCCTTTGACCCCACACTACTGTCATTCTGCTCATTTCTACATATTGGCAGACCAACCAGTGGACCACTTGGAAGGGCCTGATGTCCTCACAATCCAGAGCATGTGGGTTCCCAGTCCTCTGTGCTTTCTACCTATTTCAATCTCCACCCCTCCCCTTCATTTTCTTTTTCTGCTCTCTATTTTTCCTCCCTGCATATTTATCTTTTTCAATATCTTGTACCTAAATGTAGGACAACAGACATTGAGATAGCCAAAGTACTTCTGACAAGAAATAAGAACCAAGACGTCACACTGCCAAACTTCAAACTATACTATAGTTCTATAATAACCACTTAGAAGTGGTAAATTATTTTTTTCCCACATATCTGCCATCTGTATTTCTTCTTTGGAAAATTGTTGAATCTGATCTGCTGCCGATTTCTTAATTGGATTACTTGTTTGCTTGATTGTTTTTCGTTGTTGTTGGGAAGGTTGATGTGTTCTTTATATATCTTGTATATTAACCCCTTGTCAGTGGTGTGATGTGTGAATATCTTCTTCCACTCAGTAGGATGTTATTCTTTGAGAATCTTTCACATAAGTCATTTTTGTGTGTGTGTGTGCAAGATCTCCCCTGAAAAGTCTGTGGATAGTTTAGGTGATATATTTCTTCCTCTGAGTACTTTTAGTATCCTTTTATTATCACTTGTTTTTCAGCAGTTGAGTATAGTGTGTTGGTTTGGGATATTTTGGACTTCTTGGAACAAGATAATCTGGTTTCTTTTTAAGGTTACAAAGATTCTCATCTTTTATTTTGTTTATTTCTTTAAACAAATTTTCTGTGCTTTTCTTTTTTCTTGTGGGATCCACAGATACAGTTTCTCCTTAAATAACCCTAAAGAATTTTACGTTGTTTAAATTCTTTTAAATCATTGTTTTTTCCCTCTCACCATTCTGTTGTGTGTTTCTAACACTTGTGTATTCAGGCTTGCATATTCTGTCACCTACTTGCATATGTCTACTATTGAGGTGCTCATGTTTGGTTCAGGCATGGTATTTTTAAAGTGCATTAATGTCATTTGAAGCAGTGTTGAGTTTTTTTCTGTCTTTCTCTATATTCCATTTTTGTTAATTTATTTTTTCTTATTGAAGCATAGTCATCAATATTAAAATCCTCATCAGGCAAATGCTGCTTTTTTGGTGCATTCAGATTTTCTTGGTGTTTTCCTTTCTCATATTTATGGTAAGTCTTCTTTTCTTCAGTTTTCATTTTTTTGGGTTGAGATAAAAAGTTTTCTTGTCTTCATAATTGACCTCATAATTGACCTTTGTCTTATAATTGACCTTATCTTCATAATTGACCTTCTACATTGGCATTTAGAAATTACTGAATATTATTCTGGGTTGTTTACCTGGGTATCTATATTCCCCTGTTCAGATGACCAGAGCTCTGTTGGTGTCTGAGAATAGGGAATGGGTACCAGGAAGGACAGTGAGGAACAAGGATGTTGTTAGTAACCTACAATTTGAGTTCAAGCCTCCTAAAGTGACAGCAGATACTTCAGTGTGTGTGTAGGGGGATCGAGGGTGATACCATGCCCTTATCTTAATTCATCAATTCAACCCTCCCAGATAATATCAAGTGCACTAATCTTAGCTGTAATTCAGTTCTAGTATGCAGATTTTCATTCCAGTAGATTACCTTCAAACAGTGGTGTGGAATAGAGCATAATGAAGAGTGGTTTGTGTTTATGAAAGTTTTCATTTAATAGACTTACCCTTATATAAAACCCCTCTCCAGGCTTCTTTCAGTTCTCTTTCAATAGTTGCAGCACAAGGAATGGTGATGGGTGGGTAAACTGATGGCTGGTGTTTTTTTCCCATTCATCTTTTAAAGACAGTGCCTTATCTTGGACACTTGCTTCTGTTACTAGGGCCCAGGTTGAGCTTGTTTAGTGGCAGTATACACCAGTTGTTAGATAGATTCTTTGGACTTTGGTCCACCCTTACTTGGTATTGAAACAGATATTTTACTTAATACAACTACCAACTGTAGAGAAGAGCCTTTCTGTGGAGACACAAATGAGCCAATCTAGCCTTCTCCACCAGTTAGGTTGTAGCTATTCATGGCTGGGTGCCACTAGGTCAAGGTGACATTCACCACCTCAGACAGATTCCATACCAGCAGTTTCCAAAAATTTCCACTGTCCTTAAACTCCCCTATTTAGGGGTGTGGGGTAGTTCAGTCTCTGGCTCTATGTGCCTATTTACTATATAGCAATTATGTCTGCTATTGTAGAAGTTAGCCTGCTATCTGGTGTTACGCCTCAGCCCTTTACTACTGCTATATTATTCCTAGAATAATTTGGATTTAGAACCCTAAATTCTATACAGTGATTATGTGTGTCTCCTCTCCAGCATATAAGATAAGAAAATTATAACACCGAACATAGATGTTCAGTGTTAGCTAAAGAGAATTTGATTCAGGGTGAATTTTGTTGTTCACATAAATTCAAAGATACATTTGACATTATATATTACATGAAGGATTATTGTCTCCCTCATCATATATTAGAGTATAGATTATCTGCTGAATATCTCATATTCTGAATTTATGCTTTCTATGATTTAGAAATCACATTTGTATGCAAGTTAACAGAAACTGGAAATAATGTCAGAAAATTAGTTTTTCTTTTATATAAGGAAGCTCAGAGGTGAGTAGTCTAGGGACAGTTTTGCAGTTCATAGATATTAGGGATTTAGTTTCTTTTTGTTACTCTGTTCAATGAGTGGAGTATTTTCTTATTCAAAGACACATTGTGGTCCATGGAATCTGTTATCACTGCAGTTGTCATGTCTAATTTCTAGGCAGAAGAATGACGTAGAGGTGAGATCATATGGATAACTCTGCTAGGCAGATACACTACATATCATGGTTAGCTTTTAACAGTTGCTACAGCGTAGTCTTTTGTTTGGTTGTATTGCTATTCTCAAAAAACCTGGGTTCTGTTGCCAAGATAGAAGTCAAGCATGGGTAATAGTTGATAACTAGCTTTCTCTGCCTCCTGTATTCTACTTAAGATACTGATGAAATACTTCACAGGTAAGAAAAATGGATGTACCTTTTAGCCATGTATTTTTTGTGTGCAGGTGTTGTGTTCCGTTCTGAAATGTCTCTGATAAAGACTGATCTTCAGCCAGTTGTAAATGAAAAAAAAGTGCTATTTTCTTAACATATTGTTAAAAGATTGAAAAAACTACACCCATAAATAAAGTTAGCCCTGAGGAACTAAGGAATCACATAAAATCTCTTATGTCTATGTTTGGATGTACAAATATGTTCAGAACTTTGGGTGTGGCAGGAAAAAGGAATATAATGTAGAAGAGAAAGTGAGGCACTAATATGTTCATGGATAAACTAATTTATTTCAGCTATGACATTAAGAGAAGTTGATTCTTGATAAATTTGATTCATTTCTACACTTAGCATAAACACTTAACCTAGTAGCCTTTAAAATCTTTGATGATTATATCTATGATATTTCTGATACTGATTTTGAATCAATATTGTTTTACCAGCTATGCAGGTACTTCTATTGTATAAACAGACCAAATTTAATCATTGAATTTACTGTGCTCGCAGTATTTACAATTTCATTGTGAATGTAACGTTTTAAACATCTGTCCTTCATTTACTGTATCTTAAACATAGACTTTTATAATGCAGGCTGAATTGTTAGTATTTGCATAAAGACTTTATAACAATAGCTTTTGGAAGAAGGAACAATATTTCTGAGAAAAGAGTTTCTTAATAATTGCCATAGTTTGGCTTGTTCTGTTGCCCAGAAAAGGAAATAAGTGCCTGTCAGAAATAAGTAACAAAACATTTTTAGAGAGACCTCCTAAAATACTAGACCTTATAATGATGTTGAAAATTTGAAAAGAGCCTATTTGTTTCTGTTCTTGAACGTTATTGTCTTGTGAAAAAGTATGCAGTTTTTCATTAAATATTTTTTTCAACTGAAAAACAGCCAATTGTGAAGTAGTAGGATATACAAAACAGAGAAGCATTTTTAGGAAATAGGACTTTCAATAGTTATTTTCCTCCCAGATTTTGTATCTGTCCAATTTGAGTATGTAAATGTCATAAGTATTTTATTTTTACAGTTAATTTTTTGTTTGAGCCCTGCAAGGCTCGTGTCTCATGTATTTCCTCCAACTGATTTTGTTTTGGATAACATTATTTTTATCTGATTTTCCTTTGAGAAAACATAGACATTTGCTTCATTGGCTGACTTACAGGTATGGGTGAGTACCAATGGACCCACATGAATGGGCCTCACATTTGAGACACCTACCCCATGCAGAGATCCCTCCCCAGGCTAGCCATTTGTACTAGGAAAAGGCAGACTTCACTGAGAGTTCTGGAACAGCACTGGCCTGCTTCTCAGGATTTACATAATCTTTTTTTTTTTTTTCTAGGTACATGAGAACAACGAACTGTTTTCTTTATTTTTTAATTTTATTTATTTTCTTTTTTGACGCATCGGTTTACAACATCTTATATGACTTAGAAGAATAGGTTCTTAAATCATCAGATGTATTTTGCCATACCACCCATACTTACCAAAGTACTACAGTTCCTTCCCACCTTTCTCCTAACCCTTCTCCCCATCCACTACCCTCTCCCTTCTAGTAACGTCAATTCTTCAATCATATTTCAGGCTTGGTTCTATCAGTTCTTTTTTGGTTTTGTTTTGTTTTGTTTTGGTTCTGCATATGAGTGAAATCATCTGGTATTTGTCTATATCCTTCTGATTTTTTTTTCATTTGACATATGCCCTCCATTCATTCAGGTTGTTACAAATGACAAGAGTTCATCACAGTAATATTCCACTGTGTATGTATTACTGCCCTGTTGATGGGAAATTAGGTTGTTTTCATAATTTAGCTATTGTAATAGTGCTGCAGTGACTGTAAAAGTACCAGTATTGCTTCAAGTTAGGATTTTGTTTTCTTCCAATAGATACCTAGATGTCTATGACTCTGCCATTCTAAATGCAACCTTATCTTATGATTTTGCAAACTTAATAGGGTGGGGCCTAATTTGTGCTTAGTGGTAACTGATGATTAAAAAATTACAAGATAAAATCTTTTGAAAAAGTCCTCTTGTTGGTATAAAGACATACAGTGATGATACAGAGGTGGCAAATTAGAAAAAAAGCTATAGTTTGTATCTATAAACCTGTAGTGAAATCTTATTACTTGCTGTAATTGTTATTTTAACTATTTATATCATGTATTTGTCTTATGTATGTGTGTTTTATCTTCCCTACTTAGATTGTAGCTTTTTTTTTTGTGGAAATAACTATATTTTACTCCTTTGGAATCTCCAATAACCTTTGGAATCATATCATAGAATTTCTAATCCAAAATAAAACTCTTTAACTGGACCTGGGAGGAGGCAAGTTTCTTTAGTAGTGCAGTATTTCAAGGATTCTGTGTGTTAATATATAAAAACATAGATACATCAGGATAGCGACTTCTGTGTTGCTGTATATTGGTGCTTAGAGTTATGCTTGAAGGGTTGTAAGTACTATGTAAATATTTGTTAATGGATATATCATTGTGTTAATGGATATATCATTGTGCTATTTTAGAGAGTAAGTACTCAACATATTCATCTTTATGAATGGTTCCTTCTAATTCTAAATTCCAGTGGTTCCTTCTAACTCAAAATTCTGTAATTAATATAAATATTTTATTTATCAAATGTTACATGAGCATCCAAATTTGGAACCTGGACCATCTGAAAATTGATATATCTGATCAGGAATGTGGACTCAAGGCTAATAAAATAATTAAGTAAATAAAGACAATCCTTTGGAGTTTCACTCACGTAAGAAACTATGAAAAGGGGGAAAAAATCCTCACCTATATTAAATTGCTCTGTCTATTTAAATTTTTATTACACTAAACTCCAAATAATATTCAATCAATAGTGTGACACACTTATTGACTTTATATTGTGCTTTACATAGAGTGAACATTCATTAACCTAGCTCTGGAATAAGGTTTGGAGATGATTGAGTTCTCTGTGTTATGCAGAGTTGGATCATTCTTGACCACTTCTCTGATTTTATCATGTTTCAGTGTTTGAGTAGGGCCTTTATATATTTGTATTATCAATCTTATATCAATAAAATAGATCTTCAAAAATTAAGCAATTATAACTACAGATTTTTGCTTCCAGGGTTCATTAGTACTCTGATCATCTAATATCAATACTGATACCTTTTTGAAATGTATTTTGTCAGTGATTTTCCACTGATTATTAAGGAGCATACTCTCCCAGAACCAAATACTTCTGAACTACATAGACTGCCACCCATAAGAGCTGGAGGGCTATGTGGATTTGGAGGTTATTCTTTTGTCCTGATGGGTTCCTTCATAGATGAGAAAGGATAGCCAGGGCCCTGGTGAGGATGGGGGTTTCTTCCAAAAACTTTAAAACATTTGTATATTCATAGCTATTTTAATAATAGCACTGAGTTAATTTACACGTTTCTCACTGTGCTGACATTTACTTCTGTGACTCAGAATCAGTGGTAGGGAAGACCACTGGCAAGTCAATACCTCCCTTGGTAGTGGCAACAGGTGCATTGTTAACTTTGTATTCTTTACTGTCACACACTTTAAAGAAAAAGAAGAGTAAACCTTTATCAATGTCATTGATATATGATGAAAGTGATGAATCTATTAAATCACAATCCTTGAGTATATACATACTTTATTAATATTCTGTGTGATGAAATTGAGGTATGCTTTGTTGTGAAAGACAGTGGATTTACTCAAGAAATTGTTTTTGAACTACTTGCTCTTTCATTGTAGCAATACTTTTATTTTAAATTGAGGTAATGCCAGATGTTTATTGCAGTACTATTTACAATACCCAAGATATGGAAGCAACCCAAATGCTCCCAAATAGATGAATGGTATAGAAAACTATGACATATAGTTTTGGATGGAATACTATTTATCAATCCAAAAATTTATGTCATTCACAGCAATATGGATGAAACTAGAAGGAATCATGCTAGCAGAAATAAGCCAGAATGAGAGATATACTGGATGGTCTCACTTTTATGAGGGACAAAGGGAAAACAATCAGATAGCAAGAAAAATTTAAAACAAATTTTTAGCAAAACTGCAGACTAGAGTATGGGGGGGGGAAGTTGGGGATGAGACTAAGATGGTTCATGGGTGATAAGGTAGTGGGAGAACCCCAGAGTAGATAAGGGTGTAAAATAAAATAAATAATGTAATTAAAAATAAATAAATTGAGGTAATGCTGTTTTACAATATTGTTTGTATTTTGAAATTAGAAATGTTATCACCATAGCGCACTGTCCACCAAAGCCCCCAGTCTACCAGTGCAGTCCATTTTGCTCCTTCCCCATTTTGTTTCTGTCCTTTCCTCACACCTTCTGCACTAGATTTCTCAGCACTATATCACTTTTCAAGGACTGGTTTTTAAGTTTAGTTTCATCAGACTATATTTGATTGATTTCTCTATATTCCACTTATGACACAAACTATTACCTTTTTCCTTCTGATTTACTTTGCTTAACATGATCCTTTCCTACTCTAAGCATGTTACTCTTGATTTAATCACTTTTTATTTTTGATCACTGAGTAGTGTTCCATTGTATATATATTTTGCATCTTCTAGATCTACTCCTCTATTTGGGGCATTTAGATTGTGTCCATATCTTACCTTCTGAAAATGGGAGGTCAAATTTCCATTCAGATTAATGTTTTCAGTACTTTGGGTAGATAAATAGGAGTGGAAATACTGGGCATAGGTATATCCATTTTTAATCTTTTGAGGAACCTTCATACTTTTTTCCATAAAAGCGGAACCAGTCTTCATTCCCATCAAGTATGTAATTGTGTTCCTTTTTCTTCACATCCTTGCCAATATTTTGTTGTTTCTGTTCTTTTGATATGAGCCAATCTCACAGGAATGAGATGATATCTCATTGTAGCTTGATTTGCATTTCCCTAAAGATAAGTGATAATGATTTTTTTTTCTGTGCCTTTTGGCTATTTATGTGTCATCTTTGGAGAAGTGCCTGCTCAACTCTTCTGCCCATTTTTTGATTAGGTTACATGCTTTCCTATTATTGCATTGGAAGGGTTCTTTGTAGATCTTTTACATCAGCCTTTGTCACATGTATGGCATGCAAATATTTTCTCTGGCTCGGTAGGGTATCTTTTTCATTTTAATTATGGTTTTTTTTTTTTGCTCTGCAGTTTTCAGTTTGATGTAGTTCCAATTGTTTATATATATATTTTTTTTTGGGGGGGGGTTTCTTTTGCTGTTGGAAACAAATTTGCAAAGACATCAGTGGAACTTATGCAATGAAGTGTTTTACCTATGTTTTCCTTTATGTAGTTTGTGTTTTCTGGTATTGCAGCCAGGTATTTAGTCCATTTTGAGTTGACTTCTGTGTATGGTATGAACATTGGTCTATTTCATTTTTTGCATGGGTGTCTAGTTTTCTCAGCATTGTTTATTGAAGAGGATTTCCTTGCTCTAGTATGTAATTGTGTCTCCTTCATTGAAGATTAACTGACCAAATAGATATGAGTTTATTTCTAGTGTCTCAAGTCTGTGTGTCTGCTTTCATGAAGTATTATTTTTAATTGGAAGGATGACTTACAGGCAATACATGACAATATAGACTTGGATTCTTGCTAGAAATTTTCTTGAATATTAGTGAAGTGACTAGCAAGAAAAATAATTAATAGTATATATATATATAACATTAAATTTAAGCTTTCAAGGGAAAACTTCAGTAAATATTAAATTCTGTGATACTTTTAATTTTGACCAAGAGTTAATAGTATTCAAATATTCAAAACCTTTTTAGATGATAGTGCTAATAACAAATGTATCCATGATTTAATGATAAGTGATCTATGCATCATCTAAAATTGTAACTGGATTCTGATGTCAGTAGAAAGTAGAATGGATAATAATAGAGTTGTTATGGTTTAGATTTACTTTGCAGCTAAATATTGAAAGACTGATACATGTTGAGTTTTGGTGTAATACTAATGAAGGGTATCCATGGTATCTAAAAACATTAAACTATATCTTTTATAGTCCTTTATCTGTGGGAGTCAGGTTTATCTTCATATAACTTAATCAGAGTAACATATCACAGTGTAGAGAGTGTGAAAAAGAGTTGAACATCTTATATTCAGTTATATCCTTCTTATTTGTTTTTATCTAGAAAAATGTGGATTATTTTGTGACAGTATTTATGAGAATCTGTTAAAGGTTTTCATTTTTTTTACTTTAAAGCAATATATGCTTTATAAAGACGTTGGTTTAAATTTATCATATGGGAAACAAACAAAAAAAGAAACAAAAATAAACCCCCAAATTTTTTTGGATACCTAGTACTTTTTATGACTATATGAGAATACTGAGATCAAAAATTTGTTACATCTCTGCCCTCTAGAGAAAAGTTTGAAGTGAAACTATTTAAAATAGTAATATTGTCTTAGTGCGGTTGTTAGGTTGTTAGTATCTCATTGTTTTTATTTTTTATAACTGAACAAATGACTATTGGGTAATTTCTGTCCTCCAAATACCTTATGTGTACTGGGAGTTATTTCAAGTAAAGACTTCTAATACCAGGTGTATATGTCGTACTTATTTATTTCACTAAATATGATAGTTTTTTGCTATTTGTTTTACTTTTCCCTATTCTATTACAACCTTACATGTGTGGAGATATGGTTTGCTCTTTGTTTTCATATTTTTCTACTTGTTACCATAACTGAGATTGACTATTGTTTGAGTAACATTTTTCATTTCTTTTTCTATTTGTATGTTTGAAAGGAGGGAGGAAGTATATATCTTTGCAGCAATTTGTGTAGGTGCAGTTATGTGTGGATTATAGAGATAGAGGGAGGGAGAGATGGAAGGAAGAGAAGAGAGAAGGGGGGAGGAGTGAGAGGAAAGTTTCTTTAACATAGTAGTTAAAAATGGATGAGATTTCTAAATGTATTCTAATTATGGAGGTTTTGGGGCATAAGTATAGATATGTGACTACATACCATATTTCAAAATATTTAAAAATTGTAAATGAAAACATGATTAAATAAAGTATATCCAGCCTCTAGCCTTGACAAATGGAAAATAGTCTTAACCCACAAATGGAAAAATACGTAAGTAAAACAGCAGGTTACGCTAAATAATTAAGTCTAGCACACTTTCCTGGAGAGTCCCAGCAGCATTGACCAGAAAAAAGGAGGGCATGAAGTTAAAGGATTTATCCTCATTCTTTGCTCCTTTGGTCTCATTTCCCAAACATTTGTTTACAGAGAAGATACCCACTTTTTTCCTTTGTATAGTAAGATGCTCTTTCACACCCCTCCACCCCCCAAGATTTAGCACCTCACTACCATTGCACTCTCTTACTAACCTAGGTTGCACACATCATTATAAGGAGTCTACAGAATTTCTCTTTGATCTTCAGCAAGCCATGGTGGTAGCTTCTTATTCTGTTGATATCCCTGTTTTGAGTTCCACAAATTAAAGTGAATTTGGCAGGTTAGGTTCCACTGTTGAATTTTTTGCTATCTGAATTACGTGCTGACTAGTGTTGCCCTGGAGAGATACTCCCTAACTGATGGTACAACACCACTTTTGTTCTGTTCTCCTTACTTGATTGCCTCAAGGGACTGATTTTCTGTCCAAACTCAATCTCACATGATCAGTGACTTCTTGGTAATGACCATCTCACCAACAGGCCATGTTCTTGTATACTCTGGATCTTTGAGAAAAGAATTCCTAGATCCCCAGTGTGCAGAATGTGATCTGAAAGAAGGGATATTAGGGTTCCGGAAGGAACTTCCTGTTGGTACCATGGATATCTTGGAGGAGGTGGGTGGCAGGACATGCAACTCTAAGAGATTGGAGCTGTTATTTCTCAATTGCAGACCTTACTTATGTGTTTGTCCATATCTATGGACAACACTGTTGTGAGCCATTTATTTATTATCTATATTAAAATCACTAGGTATGCTTTTTATTTTATTATTTTATTGATTGCACACACACATATATTACATCATTGTCAACCCCAAAGTTCTCCCATCGCATATATATTTTATATCATTGTCTACCCTGAGGTTCTCCTGCCACCTTATCACCTGTGAACCATTTTAATCTCTTGTACCAATCCCTTCCCCTATTTTACTTTCCTCCCCACTCGCTCTATGCTTCAATTCTGTTGGCAGTTTTAAATATTTCTTCTCCATTGGTTTCTTTTCCCTGTATCCCTCATATAAGTGAGACCATTCCCTATTTTTCTTTTTATTTCTGGCTTACTTCCACTAACATGATTCCTTCTAGCTCCATCCATGTTGCTGCGAATGACATGTCTATCTTTGATTGATGAATGATATTCCATATTATATATTGTGTAAATATACCACATATTTTTCAGCCATTCGTCAGTATTGGGGCATTTGGGTTGTTTCCATATCTTGGCAATTGTAAATAGTGCTGCAATAAATTAGATATGCTTTTTAGGCTCTACTCCAACCTAATGAATAGAGATCTCTCATTGTTTTTTTTTATATAATTAATTTTTTTAATTTATATATAAATTTCACAACTTTGTAATCTCAAGGGTTTGCCCCCCCCTCCCCTCCCTTCTCCCCCTTCCCCTCCTGTTCATAGTTGTGCGTTTCATTTTGGTGCTTAGCTTGTTTTGACTTTCCTCAAGGCTTTTATTTATTTATTTATTTTTTTATTTTTTCACTATATCCCTTACATTAGTGAAACCATTTGGTTTCTGCCTTTTTCTTTATGGCTTGTTTCTGCTAATATGATTTCTTCTAAATGCATCCATGTTGTTATGAAGTCGTCCAATTTGTCATTTTTAATTGATGAGTAATATTCCATCGTGAGATCTCTCATTGTGACACAAAGGTAGGTATTAGGAGTTTCGCTTGTCATAGGTAATACTTGAGGTGCTCCTGGGCAGACAAGTTTAGTGTCAATAATTCATTGTGGCCTTTTAAACTATTCCCTTTAGATATGTTATTTAATTGTCTCTCTAACTCTGCTAGGTTATTATTTATTCCTGTGATGCCATTAGGGAATTCGAGTATTAGATATATCTATGATACCAGGGTTCTGTATTTTACTTATCAGGATTTGCAAGTAATGTTGACCTAGAACACTCTAGCTCTTGCTCTCTAGTTGCAGTGACTACAGAGTGTAGACATAATTGTATATACATTATAAAGAAAAATACTATTATTGTGTAAACAAATACATATACCTCTGTAAGGAAAAATCCTCTAAAATTTGATGAAAATATTTTCATAAAATTAATCCACAAAAAGTAAGGCAAATGTATTATATAATTAAGTTGAAATATTTAATATAGTATAATTAATAGTAAAGTATGCATGTTAGTTCTTATGTGCCTGTAGCAATGTAATGAAATTTGTATTTAAATTTTATTGATAATTTACATTAACAGTGCTTTTTATAAAGAACAAATTTTAGATTTCAGAATAATAATACTGTCTACAAAGAACTTATGAATTGAGTTGAGAATTGTATGGAAATACCTATATTGTTTTTGGAAAGTATTTTTTAAAAAGAGTGAATGGTTAAATTTAAAAGTAACTAATAATAGTTCCAGAAAACCAATAATGAAGCCATTTATTCTACTCACTCAAAAAAAAAAAAAAAAAAAAAAACGGTCTCAGGCCCATAAGGTGCTATTTAGTAGCTGGAAGCAGAGGGTGGGGGTTGCTGGTTACTACTAAACATACAGTACTATAGTTGTTTTCCAGACTTAAAATTAACTGCCACAGATTCGTAATTTATAATGTGAAAATATTTTAGTCACTGGGATTACCTGGATTATTTAGTATTTTGCATCTCTGTGAATTACTGAATGGCCACTTGTTCTTGTAGTTAAATGAATAATTTTGGCAGCTCTTTTGGGAATTATTTCATAAAACTGAAATGTCTTCCTAACAATACAGTATTTCTTTAAACAAACAAAAAATAACTTAAGATTCAATTTGTGGACTTCATAGACAAATCAACATAGGATGGTTAAGAAATGTAACCTGAACTGGAAGAGTTAATCTTCAAGTTCAGCTATAGTTGTTTACTGATCCTTTTCTGCTTCTTGTTAATTGGCACCTCAGACTCTACTAATTAATGGGAGAGCAAGGGGCAGGTGGCGCCACTCTGTGTTGATAATCCTTGTCAGCAATGTCTGTGTAATCTTCTGTTTAACTATAATGAATGTGCGTTTGGGTACATGAACTTTCAACAGCTTTTTTCACTGAATGTTCACTGGACAGTTCTTTAGCTGTTAAACATTGTTGCACATTGCATGTAAAGCAATTGTTTTTTCTACTTTAGCTATTCACACACAATTAGGATGTGATTTATGGAGTTACTACATTGTTTTTTTTTTTTTAAATTATGCTAGTAACACTCTACCTGTATAAGTGAAAGAAATTCATACTGCCTTAATTATGTAGTTTTGTTCATCTAAAGGGTAAGGAATTTGTGTAGTGATACTTAATTTTAGGAGTACTTAATGGATGAAAACATAAGTGTAATATTTTCTCTGGATAGAAAAGCCTAGGCAGGAAATCAAAATAAATGGAACCAATTTACTTAAGAATTTGCAAGTTTTAGCTGTGAAATGACTAGATAAATGATTCTGTTGTTAAGTAGTCCCTACTAAAATGTGCATATTTTGCCTATTTCAATTTTAAAAAAGAGTGTTAAACTTAAATATGAGTGGGTTTAGGTAAAATAAATTCATATTAGCTTTGAAGTTTTGGAATCAGCAGTTAAATTGTGTTCCAAGAAATGCATTATTTATTTGGGTAAAGAAGGAGAAAAGGAGGGAGCAAGAAGTCAAAACACACCTTCTTGGCTGTTAATACCTTGAAACTTGGTGAAAAGGAACTAACACCCAATTTCTAAGAACTCCAATGTAAACAAACAGGAGCTATGATAGGAAATAGCACCAGGGCCAATTTATAAGACATGGCCCATGTTCATATTTCAGATAAAACTTCCTGTACTTCTAGCCACATTAGACCAGACCAAAATCTAAATAAAATTCTCATCAAATGGTGAAAGGAAGCATTTTAATTGGGTGATATTTTTGAAAATCAGAAGTAGTTATTTTTGCTGTTGCTACCTTGATAAAGTTAAAAGCAATGCATTACTTATGATCAAATTTTATCTTAGATAAAATTAGATTTTATCTTAGATTAAATTTAAACTTAGATATTAATATATATGTAATAGTTTGTTACTTCATGGTGAAGTGTGATTATAATATTTTTGTGCCTGCTTAGAGTAGCTCATTTTGAAAGTGGGTGACCCGAAGAAGACTTTTTAACTTAACTTGAAACACATACAGGCCTGCTTCCCTCTCTGAAGCAGGCTACAAACAGGCTATTTACCTTTAACCTGTAACCTAACCTTGAGCCCCTCTGCCTGCTTCTTTCTACAAAGCATGCTGCACACTCTTCATTATCATTTTTACTGTACCTGCCTACTATTGACATGCAAAGGTCAGCCAGCTGCTTCTCAGCTCCCAGCTCCAAAAACTGCAGAAGAAAAAAAAACTTAAAGACAGTTTAAACTCTACACTCATGGGTTCTTTCCACCATCCCCAGCCTTCTCAACTAAAATACCAAACCAATACAAGACTATCAGTGCAGACTAATTTATTTCTAACAAAGTGACTTTCTAATTATCTTAATAACTGCACAAGAAACATGTAAGGAAAACTCCGATTACTTTAACATTGTCCAAAACCTATCTCAGCATTGTCCAAAGTCCTTTCCCCAGAGTGCCCACTAATCCTCAGTCTCTCAGTCATGATCATCTCACCAAAATCAACCAGTCAGAGTTCCTCTCCAGTGTTCAAAGGTATCTTTCTTTGGGGCGCTCCTTTGGTGTGCTCCTCCTTGTCTCCCACTCTGTCTTCTCCTTGTCACCTTCAGGTAGCAGAAACTCCGTGGTCCTGGACCCAGCCAAGTTCACTTTCTTCTCAGGCCTAACTTTTGCACAGCCTCTTTTAGACACAAATCAAACTCAGCAAAACAAACTCCAACCTGGAATTTAAATCTGCAAACTCCTTAACTGCATTCAGCACACATACTGACAGCCTGGGTCAGCCAAAGGTTACAGGCCCCCAGGCCTGGCCATGTCCACATGGCTCACATCTTTACAAGATGGCCGATTCCCATCTCTCCTCCATTAAACGTTTCTCTCTACCCGATCTCCATATTGCCTTTGAATCAGAATTCAAATCCATATCCTCTTTGTTTACACACCCTTTATATATCCTGATTTCCCACCTTCCAGGAAACCTGTTTCACCTTGACCATTTCACTTATTTCTCCCCCTGCATCTCTCCCGGAAGGGAAATTCTAACTAAGGTCATTGTCACATTTTAGCATCTGTCCTTAAAATCTGCAATCTTAAAACAGGATATAATGGGGGGGGGGGAATAGCACACCCTATCAATTTGACTTAATTTAAATTTTCAATTAAAATGGAAATACGGATCTGTGGTTCTCACCCAAATCTATAATTCCCAATCTCTGTAGTTCTCAGCTATGCCCCTCTGCTGGAATATTTGACTATGTTTGAAGTCGCATTTGATTTTTTACTGGAAGTGGTGCTACCGGCATCTAGTGAATTTAAATGATAGATACTACTAACCATCCTAACATGCACAGGGCTGTTCTACTTGAATGATCTGAACCAAAATATTTTATTGGCAGGATTATAAAAACCTGCCCAACTTAAATAAATGATGCCTTCTAAAATGATTTAAAGTCACTGGGTTGTGAAGATGTTGGACATTTCCTGAAGAAGTGCCTAAACATTAATAGAAACAGTTCTGTGTGGATATGCAAATATTGGATTTTGTGAGATTAACTGATAACACATTTCTAATTTCAATGTTTTTCTCTACTTTTCAAATTATAAATTGCACTTCAGGAATAAAATCATGGCTATGTGAGGTAATAGATGTTAGCCTTATTATGGTCTTCATCTAGCAGCATATATAAAGTCATTGCTTATTGTTTCAGTTAATACGATGTTAGATAGATCCAAAAGGACACCTGTACTTGGATGTTTATTGCAGCATTATTTACAATAACCAGGATATGGAAGCAACCCAAATGCACCAAAATAGACAAATGGATATCAGAAAGTTGTGGAATATGTATACAATGAAATATTATTCATCAATCAAAAAAGACAAATGTCATTTGCAGCAAAATGGATGGAGCTAGAAGGAATCTTGCTAGCAGAAATAAGCCAGAAAGAAAAGGAGAAGCACGGGATGGTCTCACTTATATGAGGGATATAGGGGAAACAAATAGACAAGAAAAATTTAAAATCGTCAGCAGAAAGAAGCATAGAGCTAGTGGGGGGGAGGGACGAAAATCAGGGCTGTAAAGGACACAAAAGTTTAAGACGATGGTTCGTGGGTGATAAGGTGGTGGGAGAGCCCAGGGTAGACAGCAATGTAAAATAAAATAATAATAGTAATTATAAAGTGTTATATAACAATTGATTATATTAATATATTGCTATATATGTTATGTATCAAGTATATCTCAACAAAACTAGGTAAAGTGATGGAGGAATTAGTTAGAAATGTCATGGGAAATGGTTATTATAAACACTTTATAACTTTGTCTTTCAGTTTTCACTCTAATATTGAATGAAAGAAAGTACAGTTTTTACTTGGCCAAGACAGAATGTATTGTCACTCCGGTGATGCAATCATATTCCACGCTGTTATACTTAATGCAGCCTATATGACTTGTGTCGTGTGGTGTGGTGTACTGCTGTGTTAGGATTTTCAAGAAGAGTTTAACTCAGCAATTTCACACAGGCCTGCTTATATAATTTGAAAATTTTCTGGAGACAGTCGTTGATCTACCAAAACTAACTGAACTAGTTCTTACTATCTTCCTTATCTAAGTAGACAAACTATGTTTAAAAAAATTATGTAATCAGGCATATGCCAGTGACAGAGCATAAAAACATTTCTGAAACCATCACTGTGCCTAAGAAATTTAAAATTAATATTAATGCTCTGTGACTATTGACTGAAAATCAGTGTTTGCCCTTGGAGCTGGTTTATTCTTGATATTGTTGACAAAACATGTCACGTTGAAAGAGTTCACTAGACAGCATGTACTTTAATAGGTTAGAAGCGGGAAAGATTGCTCTTATTTGTGTATCCCCTGAAAATAGTACTTCAAATAAATGACAAACAACTTGTTTGATAACAACTCAGTACCCTTGATATCTTTTTTTCACTGAGAGGGAAGACAGGACAACCCTGTGGCTAACAGTGTCACAGAGAACTTAGAGGGCAGGAGACTTTGACAATGGGAACAGGAAGGCTCTTTTAGCTCAGTTACTGCAGTATATTTTATATGGAAACCTGTGTCTAAAAATAGATGCTGAATGAAACGTCTTTTCAGAGTATAGGGGCATATGGTTGTTAAAGGACCACTTTGTTTTATTGGAAAGAAAATACGAAAATTCCCCTTTGGAAGCAGTCTTTAGGGTGGCAGTTAGAGAACAGTCTTTTGTGCACTTTTACTTGGTAAATCTTCTAAAACAGATGGGTTTCTTAACCACATTGATTAAGTAACTAACTTAATCAGCATTTGTCAAATTCTATTAAGGTATATTTCTATTTGAAAGTACAGTGGTAGTAGTCATATTTTTTTCTTTCTGTGAATTTTGGCAGATGTTCAATATTTGAAACAAAAAAAATAAATTGAAGAAAATTATATTGAAATTCTAGGTGACCTTTGTTACTTACTCTTTTAAAAAGTGACAGGATATGCCCAGTCCAAAGTTTTAATGTTTTGGTTGATGGAAGAAAAATATTCTTATTCCTATAAAGTTTGCAAGCACTTGTACCTACACAGTTGATTTCTGTGGCATCAATGAAATTTATGAAATTTCAGTTTATAAAAAGAACTAAGAGAACTGAATTCTAAATATGACTTTATTAAGTTGTTATCAAAATAGTATATCTCATAAAGCTACCTCTGCTAATTGGACTACTACCGCCAAAACTACATATACTGTCTAAATTAATTAGCAAGACTTAACATAAAGTATATTTTTTTGTGAAAGAGGAAAAGAGAAAAATAACCTGATTTATTGCAGAAAGGACAGTGTTACAGATTATCAGTATCTTCTAGTTCAGGTCAGAAGCAATAATTGGAAACCTCCCACATTAGCAGGATCTTAACATTAATTTATTACTGAAAACTTGAAGTACTTTTTTTAATCTCCATAAGCACCACATATCTTCTTTATAGTAACATTACTGCTAAATTTATTCTCCTTAATATATGAATGTTTCCCATTTCCAGTGAAAAGTCTATAGGGCTCAAAATAAATGAAACCTAACATTTTTCCATTTGAACACACACCCCCAAAACTTTCCTACATACCTTTCTTCTCTCTCTTTAGAGGCCTGTGCCTTCTCCTATACCTTACATGCTTGCCAACAAAAGTTAGAGTATGGTAAAAATGTTTTATATTTATATGTGCTCTTCAATTCTTACGTCAGAGACTCTTGAACTTCAGATACAGAAACTGATGGAAAGTCTTCAACACTCACTTTAAACTGTGCTTACATGTATTTGTGTAATACATTTTCATGTTCCCGACCTTTGAAGCATTTGCCCATAATGAAAACAGACCTCTCACACAAAATGTACTTTAACATACACATGTTTATATACATGAATGATAAAGTTCACATTGCAACAAGTTCTAATGTGAGTTACTTCAATTTTGTGCAGTATTTTACAGGTTATAGGCTTTCACAAATAATATGTAATTTGTTCAGTATAACAGTTTTGTCAGACATAACAGGTTTTTTGTTTTATAGCAAGAACTGAGACTCAGAGGTATTAACAACAGTCTATGAAATAAGTGACCCCTAGTCCAAGACACTTTCCATTAGATCACACTGAAACTTCTGTTTAAATAGAGCAAGATGACATTGTTTATTAATAGTACAGTAGAACTGTGAATTGCTAAATCTTTCTCTGCAGTTTAGCTTGCTAGATCAACAATAAGCTACTAGAATATAATATTCTAGTGTTATAAAGAAGTAGCATTCATTGATCTGATCTTGCTTTTACAAAGCTCACTTTTCTCTCAGAAGGTGAGACCTTGTTGAACTGGACAACTGAAGATATTTCATGCATGTCATATTAAACTTTCATTTGCCTGTTGATGTTCCTGCATTTCAGTGTTTCTCCTACCTTCCAGGCTCAACTGACTGTGTTTTTCATCCCAGGTCAGTATTGGAGAAAGCTTACTGTCTGGCATAGAGAGAGGATTGTCAGGTCCCATTACCATCCATTGTAGACACTGTTTCTACTACTGTAAAAGTAAGGTTATCCATCTGGTTACACAGTCTGTTTAGACTACTACAGGACACTATTAAAATGAGATAATTTTATCTTAAATTCATTATCTTACTACACATTAACTTCATTCATTCCATAAATGATAGTTCTGCCAACAGTGTGCCAGGCATGGTGTCAGATATTTTGAACTTTTTCTTAAACAAATTTGTGCAAAGTTATTTACTTCCTCTTGATAAACTGTCTTGCCCTAAAATGTTGATACTCAGGGGGAGACTATGTGATGCAAATGCTAGCAAGTCTCAGATTGGGATAGATTATATGAAGAAAAATTAGAGAAGCTGATTTTTACTTTCCTAAACAGGACCATGGAACTAAAATCTACATAATTCAATACGATGAAAGAATCTGTGAAAACAAATTTGTGTGGTGTATTTGAAGAACAGACGAAAACAAGACTCATGGAATATTTGGACAAATGGGAAAGTGATAGGAGATGAGATCAAGGAAACAGACAGGCGCCAAATAGTATTGGCCTCAGTAGTAGCTGTAGTTTTGTTTGTAATCGCTGAAGAGATCATCAGAAGGTTTTAAGCAAGGAAGTAATATGTGGTTCACACTTTGGGGATGTTACTTTGGTTGCTATTTGAACAACTCAGTTTTTTAACTGGATATAGTGGAATTCACAAACTAAATAGGAGCTGTTGCATAGCTTTCTCCAAGATATGTGATGGTAATGTGGTATAAGATTTTTGCAATGAAAGTGTTGAGAAGTGTTTTTTTTTTTTATGTATTTCAGATATAGTATAACAGATCTTGATACAATGAATTGGATAGGAGACCTGAGTGAGAGACAGGAATTAAGAAAGAACTAATGGATTTATGAACAGAACATTTGTTTTATAAAGCATACAGTTGCTAAGAACACTATTCCTTCCCTTCACCATTCTCTCCTTCTTTGTAAATGTTAAAATATTGATATACACAGCATTTTGTACATGAACTGTTTCCCAGAGGTTGCTGGTTCAGTTGGTTTGAATATACTTATGAGATAAGATGAGTGAGATACATTTTCAAGTCAAGTTTTAAATTCAAAAATAATTTTCAGAAAGTGTCTTCATTGAGAATATAATCTTTTTTAATTCTCTTGTTGAAGTTTTCTCAAGTGTCAGTTCAATGGTATACTTTTCTAATATCTCTATTTAGGCTAAGGTAGTTATCAGGAGAAAGTAAATAGCGTGCTCAAAGTTGCTTAAGAATTTGAAATACTTGGTAAAGTCTCAATAACCTTATTTTGAATTGGCAGATGTAATGGTTATTTATGATTTCATTTACACTTTACATTTATCATACATCCTTTGTATAATAAATGTGCACTGTATATCTTTGTTCCTTTTCGTAGATCTTGCTCAATAGGAATTTCATATATGAAAGTTGATATTTGGGTTTTTCAATTTATAACATTCTTGCCTTATAATTGAGCTGCATCACACAACTAGCAATTTTTAACTACCCTGATATTACAGAAAGGTATAGATTTTAGATCACAGGGGTGAAACTGTGCCTTCATCAGATTCAAAACAACATATTGTCCATATTGACTGTATCTACTTTGAGCTTCAGTCACACCATTTCTTATGCCAAATAATTTATATATTATTTTCCCAATGTTATTATTAGTAATTTTCATTTTTCTGAAAAAGTTCCTTAATGTTTATAGCTTTTTGATTAATTGAAAAATTTCTCCATGATATCTATATTATTTAGATAAGGATGATAGCTGTTGGGATTATTCACTTTTCTAAAATGTGGAGTGTTATAACTTTATATTTTTAACATATCTGTACTTTTTAAAGATAAAAGCATTTTTTAAACTAGTTATTTAATGTTGTCCATAGTCCAGGTCATTGCTCCTTTCTTTGTAGCCTAAGTTGAAAAAGGAGAAAGAGACCTCCTTTTAGGTCAAGTCAGCTAGTTTTGTTTGTTGAACATGATGAAGAGAAATATTTGCTTCCAAAAAACTAGAAGAAACTGTTTCACAATTAACTTATCTTTCTTTTACATTTTACTTTATTAAAAACCAAAAATAAATTTAGAAGTAAAAATATTGATAGTTTTTTTTGGAATCTGGAGTGTAAACCAGTTATCTGATTAAAAACACAGAAGAAAGAAACCCAAATTTTTTTAATTTCTCATGACCAAATCCTGCAAACTTCAGTATGTGATTGTGATTCTGAGCAGGAAACCCAGCTGGTATAATTATTCATCTTTCCTTTTAAACTGGGTGATAAATGATGAGCCATCATCTCAAACCTATCCTGAAGATATCCAGAATAACAAAAAGCCTTTTGTGAAGCAAACAGCACAGTGTAGCTATTTACTAAGTTAATAGTGAACTTATGTGCAAACTGTATTTCAGTATACTGTGAATATCAGCAGTTCTCAGCTTATTTGTTTGTGGGGGGGAGGGCTGAAGGGTAGTGGGGGGTTGTGGCAAAGGGATATGAATTAATGTAGATTATCTAAAATGCAATACAAATATTTTCACTTACAATCTTATACTTTAATCCCCATGTCATTGACATAATTAGATTAGTATATATGATGATGCTTTCATGAATTTATACATATATAAAGTCTGATTATTTTTTTAAATTAATTATATTATTAATGAATGACCTTTTATCTGTGTATTCCCTTTTACTTGATGATTCTTTTTATACTATCAAAGATAATCTTATAGAGGTAAATTTTCCACAATGGAGGAGTTACCAGAGTGAAGGAAAGTGCTTGGTTCATTATTCAAGTGAATGAACTTAATGAAGATCATTTCTTCAGTGTAGAGGAAACAAGAAGGTTGGGCCAAGCAATTTCCCCATGAGGTTCTATATAGGATGAATGGAGACTTTCCTGAAGACAAAGAGACACTAGCATTTGCTTAAGTGAGAGAGGCTATTTCACTCTGAGGACTCAAGCCAAAATTACCGAGTGTCATTTTGAAGGAGGTTTTACTAATTGAAAACTCCCAGTTGTATATGAATACCTTTGTCTACTAATTATTTCCAATAGCATAATTCAGTTAAACAAAACTCCCTGCATCTTATAAAGGTTTAAGAGGAACTTTGTAATTTAATTACTTTTCAGAAACACTATATGAACTGTAACTGCTGGTTGGTATTATTTATATAACGTTTCGTTGTTTGACTTTGGAAGCATTATGTTCATGTATTATGGTGATGACCTGCTGCGTAATTCCGAGGTTCATTATACTACCAATACTGTCAGGGGACATTTATGGATATTCGTGTGCGGTGAACCCTTGAACTTGAACTGGTTGTTATCATCTCCTGGGGCGGGAATTGCGTTTACTCTGAATAACAGGAGAAACTATAATTATAAAAAGAAAAAAGAGGCAAAATTACCTGTGTTAAATATGACAAAATGGCCATTAATTATGTACCTGCAGTTTCCCCCATTCCCTATAAAAGTGTTATCTGTACTTCTAAAGGACTTTATTATAATTAAAAAAAAATAGAGAAGCCATGTTTGGTGGTAGTGTACGATAAAATTATGTATTTTTATGTAAAAAATAATAGAAACCTTACGGAGCAAATATTAATAAAATTATAAATGTGAATAAGCAAATAAATAATTTCAGCATACCAATTTGAACACTTTTGAAAATGAACAAGTTTAAAAAAGTTTAGTATGTCTGCAAGTAACTAAATGTAATTTTGTTTTAATCCCAAAGTATATCTCAATAGTTAGAATGATGTTTTCATGAGTGTTCCTCCACTAGATTTTTAAATTTTTGAGATTTGAAGCATTTTATTTCTGTATCCTGTTTTCTCAAAGAACTTGATGCATGAGTGTTCAGTGAAATTTTCTTTTACCAATTTGAAGAAATTGAGAGAGAAACGTATAGGAGAGAGTTGCAATTGCAAATAGAAAGTTAGGACTGAAACATGGAGTGCATGGACATAGGTGGCAGGAGATGAAATTAGAGAGTTAGACAGGTCAGGTGTATTTGGATCATATGCAGAGAATGCTATCAAACTATTGCAGGGTTTTCAGCAGCTAATTATTCTGACAGTAGTGTGGGGAGGATGGGAATTGAGCAGGAATAAGGCACTAATACTCTGATTTTCCCTTATTGGTATGTCATATACTAACGTCTGGGGAAAAAAAAAGATACATTTTTGAGAGAAAAGCGTTATTCCTTAAAAAATTACTTATAAAAAGCTTTTTGTGCTAATAATCTTTAATTGTGACAGCTCAGTAGTATTAAGTACATTCATATTGCTGTAGAGGTTGTTTCTCAAACTCCATCTTTGGAAAGTTAAAACTGTGTTAGTCTTCTCATAAAGCCAGAACATAATATAATGAAGTGTATAACTTAAACAATGGACTTTTATTCCCCATAATTCTGGCAGTTGGAAAGTTCCAAGATCAAATTGCAAGAAGATTTAGTTTATTGACATATAGACTGCTTCCTTCTTCCTGTGTCCTGACATGGGGCGTTGGGGTTGAGGGTAGGAGAAAGAAGTAAAAAAGATAGGGAGGGAGTTAGGGAAGGTAAACACACAGGAAAGAACTAGTTTAGGTCTCTCTTGTGACATTAATCCCATTCTGGCGTTCCCACCTTCCTAACCTCATCTAAACTATGGTCTGTCTCTCTGTGTCCAAATACCATCACATTGAGATTATGGCATGGTATGAACATCATACAATATCTATGTTTTTGACTGATTTATTTCATTATGCATAATGTCTTCAAGTTTCATCTGTATTGTAGCATGTACCTGAACCTATTTCCTTTTAGACTGAATAATATTTCATTGTATGAATATACATTTTCTATATCCATTATTCTGTTAAAGGACACCTTGTTGCTTCTAACTTTTGACTGTTGTGAATACTGTTGTTAATTATATGAGTGTATACATTTTTGAAACCCTGTTTTCAGTTCATTCAGATATACCCACAGTAGAATTACTAGAATATGTGGTAATTCTGTGTTTAATTTTTGGTGAGTTATCACACTGGTTTTCATAGTAACTACAGCATACTGCATTCCTACCATAAGCATTCCAGTTTTTCCTCATTTTTGCCAATATTGTTACTTTGTATTTTTGATAGTAGACATCTTATTGATTGTGATGGTATCTCATTTTGGTTTTGATTTGAATTTCCCTATCATTAGTGATATTGAGTATCTTCTTCTCAGTTTCTTACTCATTATATATCTTATATTTTTGTCCACCACCATCCCTAACATCTACTTTAGTCCTTTCTCCCACACCTCTTCCTTTAACCTCAGCAATCTCACATCATTTACTAAGAACTACTAGTTCCGTAAGTATTTTGCACACCTTCTGTGATGTAAATGGCCAATATTTTTGTCATTCTGTTTTATTACACATAATTCCATCAGAATCCTTCAATATTGGTAATAATAGTAGCATTTTATCTCTCCTTATGATTGAGCAAAATCATAACGTGGACAAGCCACATCATCGTGATCTAATCTTTGATCTGTAGATACATAGGTTATTTTCATGTCTTAGTTATTATGAATAGTTCTGCAGAAAATAATGCAGATTATATAGCTTTTTTAGTTAATGGTTTCATGTTCTTCGGATAGAAGCTCAAAACTACAATTTCTGGATCACATGTTAATTCAGTTTTAATTTTAAGATTAATCCAGAATGCTTTTCAAAACAGTTGTACCAGTTAACATGCCTAGGCCCAGAATAGTTGATTTTCTCTTTCTGTGCATTCTCTCATGCTGTTTGTTTTTTAATTGTGGCATTTTAACTATTAAATACTATGATATCTTGTTGGGATTTTAATCTCTGTCTCCCTTACATCTGTTGACTTTCCAACTGATTATCTGTTCAGATATGTTACCTGCTTCTTAACTGCTTCTTAATTATTTGTTGTTGAGTTGTTGAAGTTTTTGTATATCTTGGATATTCACTCTACTATTTACATCTCTTGCTTGAAAAAAATGTATTAAATCCTTAGCCTGTGTTTTAATCAAATTAAAATTTTATTTTTGAGTTGTAGGCTTTCTTTCTGTATTCTGTGTAATAACTCCACATCAGTTACATGATTTGCATATTTTCCCATTCTGTCAATGGTATTTTCAGTCTGCTGACTACATCCTTTGATCACAGAAATTTTATATTTTGATGTGGTCCAAAATGCCTATGTTTTGGTATCATATCCAAGAAGTCATCTCCATATGCAATGACATTTATAGTTTTAGTTCTATGTTTATTAGCTATTGGATTTATTTTCAGTTGTTTTTTTGGACATTATATAATGTAAGTGCCTAGTATTTTTTTTCACAAGTAGATAGTCATTTTCCCCAAAACTGTGTTAAGAGATTGTCCTTTTCCCATTGAATGGTCTTGGCAACCTACTGATTCTGTCTGTGTACAGCTGGAGCAAAGAATAAAAGACTTTAAATACATGGAAATGAGGGAATGACCTAAGAAACAGAATCTTGGGGAGACACTAGAGACTTTCTAAATAAATTAGTCATGGAGATGATTCTGGAATGGAATGGTGAAACCTTGTCAGATCAAGCAGTGACAGAAGAACTTAGAGCCACTATCTGAACCAGATAGAATATTCATGCAATGTTTTATTTTTGAATAGTATCTTAAATAGACTAGAAGGGAAGTCTTAGAAGTATGTACAGACATATATGTCAAGCACTTCACCCTAAGGAAATATAAAGTATAGCTTGGAAGATAGCATCTGTATAAAGTATTATGATACAAGATAAAATAATAAGTTATTTGTCATTGATGTTAAACCAACAAAGTGGTATGAAAGTTTATAATGGGAAACAATTTATGCTGAGAGGATCAATTGGACTTCCTGGATAGAGCCTCTAAAATTTCTCAGCCTAAAGCAACAGAAATCAACCATGATTCATTTATACTGAAGCAGTATTGTTAAGAGGAAATTTGCTAGTTCATAGACTTCCCATGAACATACAAGAGCCAGATTCAGAAGACACAAAGCTTAGAAAAATATTTAAATTTTTGTCTCTGAATGTGTCCGGTAATCAGGGCAGCATTGTCACTGCCGTTTAGTGTAAACACTCTAATTTATACTGCCTGCATCACTAAAACTAAAGCTGGATCCTGCTAGCAATCTGATGCTGATGCTGCCTTTGGAAAAGGCATGAATGAATGTAGTTTGCTGCTACTTCCCCTCTCCTCTAAGAGTTGGATGCTATGAGGTCTATTCTTGTTAGCCTTGTGGCCAGTAGTATTTGTATGGTTTCAGTCATGTTCTTATGCTCTGTACTAGCTACAGGAATTGGCCCAAAAGTTAGTGTCTGGCTGGTGTGTGTGTATCTGCATACACATGTGTGTTTCTGTATTGACAGAGACCCACCCACCCCCAGTAAATAGAAAAAGTCAGTGTATAGGAAGGAGAAAAACTTAGATTCAGTGATTGAAAAATGCCAACACCTGCAGAGCTATGAAAGGTAGAATTTGCACTGATGTAGTAGTACTATTTAGTCATACAATGGCAGTTGAAATATAGGATAGTGATTGAGAAATATGATTGTAGTTAATGTATTTTTGCTGAAGTCCTGACATTGCAAAGGAAGATGTTTGAGGGAAGAAAACACTTGGAAAGAGTCATGGTCCCCTATATTTATATGCACATGTAAGGAAGAAACTTGAACACATGATAGATCTCTCATCATGAAAACCAAAGGAAGAGTCTTTGGTGAGTGCCTCATTAATTGCATCTATTCAATTTAGATTTAAATGAATGAAACTCTTAAAAAAGGAATTAGTTGCATTGTCCAGTGTTGGCTTAGGCATGAGAAGTATGAAGATTAAGAAAAATATATTGAATTTGTTGACTTGATAGGTGAATTTCAAGAGTGATTAGGGTACAATCCTGGGGTCAAATAGAGATTTCTAAGGATGAACTAATTAAAATGAGAGTAATTCTTTGTATTAAGGGTCAGTTATTTTAGAAATAGAAGATTTGTAAAAAGAAGTACTTTGAAAAAATATCTTGTAAGCACCTACTATGTAGTCAGTGTTCAGAGTGTTTGCAGTATCTAAGTAAGCAAAATGGGCACACGTATCTTTTGGAATCCTTACTACAAAGTGTTATGAGTCATAGTTCATAAATACAGTAAATAAGTAAAATTTAGAGTGGTTGAAAAGTGATAAGAATTTTATGGATAAAAAATAAAGTGATGTAAGGAAATTTCATTCGGTTGTTGATATTTAAAAGAATTTTGTTGGAATGCTGTGAGTAGAATCAAGAAGTTGGATGGTAGGCTGAGGATGGAGATTGTAGTCGTAAATAGAGTAGCAGGGTAGATTTCTTTAAGGGGAGATTTGAGACAATACCTGGAGGAGATTTTGGAGGAAGTTCTGCAGATTCTAGGGGGAAGAATATTATAAGGAAGAATAGGAGATAAAAGTTCTGAGATGGTTTGAGAACCAGGATGATGAAGAGGGAAAAAAGACCTATAATGAGATAATTGAAGCAATTGAAGATTCCTCTTTTTTGGGGGGGCGGGGGGAGCGGGTATGTTTAAGAGATTCTATTTTTTCAATAGTGTTAGTTTTACTGAGGTAACAGTGGTTTCGAATATTGTATATAATTTGGGGTATATATTCACAACTCCTTAGATATTACATTCCAACACAAGACCCACCACAAAATACCCATTATCCTCCCTCCAGCATAATTCATTGAACCCCTTCATCTTTTACTTCCCTCCCCCACTACCTCCCTCTGGTAAATTAATTTCTATAGTCATATTTCTAGCATTTGTTTAGGTTTTGACTTTTTGTTCTTTGATTTAGTTTCTTTACATTCTACATATGAGTGAAATAACTCAGTATTTGTCTATCTCCTTCTTGTTTCACTTAGCATAACCCCCTCCAGTTCAGTGTTGTCATAAATGGTTACATTTTCTTTTCTTTCCAGCTGAGTTGAATGACATTGTGCAAATATACCACATCTTCTTAACCCAGGCATCTGTTTTGTGGCATTTAGTTTTTTTCCATATCTTAACTATTGTAAAGAGTGCTGCAATAAACATAGGAGTGTAGATTTCTTTTCAAATTAGTATTTCTGTGTCCTTTGAATAGATTTCTAGTGATGAAATCACTGGATCACAAGGTAGTTCTATTTTCAATTTTTTTGAGGACCCTCCACATAGCTTTCCATAGTAGCTAGACCAGTTTGCATTCCCACTAGCTGTTTCTTTAATGTTTATTGTTTATTTTTGCTTTTGTTTTCTTTGCTGTTGGAGTCATGTCCGCAAAGTCATCATTGAAACCTGATGAACTGTGTTGCCTCTATTTTCTTTGATTTAATGGTTGCCAGTCTTACATCTAAGTTTTTAATCATTTTAAATTATATTTTCATGTGATATGAGATAGTGGTCTAGTTTCATTCTTTTTCATTGGGCTATCCAGTTTTCCCAACACCATTTTTAAATAAAACCCTCTTTTTTATGAACACTTACTGGATCTTGTAAATTTCTACAAGAACTATGTAAGCATGTCCTCAGTGTACAAATGTCATTCCTAAGATACCCATAATCTCTAGGTTTGGCAGCTCTTTCATATTTTCTCTAGCCCAACATGAAGCTATCATGTTATAAAATTTGGAAAAACTTTAAGCTTACTACTGTCTGTGGATTGTTTCTTTTTGTAACAACTTTCATAAAGAGATAATGTAGAAGCCAACTGATGTAGTGTATAATTTAATAAAATTCTTTATTAAAAGAACTTGAAGGTAAATTATGATGAATAATTCTAGGGTTTTTTTTTTTTTGCCTAAAGTACTATGTATTTTGTTGTTTCATTGTCAGTTTTTTATTATATACATATACGATTTGAATGAAGAATTGAAAATCATTTTCAGCAATTATTTCTAAAACAGCAGCTACTTTTGAACATCTCTTAGCTCATCCTTTGGTGCTAGTTAAATACTGAAAATGTTCAAGTGCTTTCATGGTGACAATTCATAGCAGATCATTATCAAGTGGATTTTAAAATCATGTCAATAAATACAGGTTTCACTGATTTTTCTTTGGCATGAATTTAAATGTTTTATTTGGCATAATCTTTAACATTCTGCTTAACTAAATTTTCGCTTTCATCTGGGTGTATGTTAATAGCTTACAGAGCACACACGTAGTACTCACTACATGCAAGAAGTACATCAAGGTGATGTTATGAAGGAATGCCTGGTAACTAAGGCTTTTTATATTATACAAACTGTGATAATTTCTTGTTTGCTCTGACCTAGTAGAGGTTGCTTGTATGTCAGAATATGATTTGTTTCACCTGACATCATGATCACTGACACTCATCCTTTTAACCTTAATAATTTAAACATCTTTTTTTATTTCATGCATATTTAGTATGCTGATTTTGCTATAATCCCCTAGGTAGAGCACAAAAAAAAGGGTTTCACTGCAGCTAAAGTTTGATTTTACTGAACTGTGACATTTTCTGATTGACTAAGTCTATGCATGGGGTTTCATTTCATTTTTATTGTGATAAGCTAGTTGTTTATTAAAACTCAACCTTGATTGTATGAAAATATTCCTTGTGTTGAGTCTGTTAGGAAGGCTTTAATGAGATGATTAATCCTGTTAACTCATGACTTTTAAAATCAATTCAAAGTAGTAAGCATAAACTGCTTTATTATTTATTTTTATTTTTAAAAAGTTGATTGCACATACACGCAGATATATTTTTGTTTACATTGTCATATACCCCAAAGTTCACCTACCATCTTATTACCTGTGAACCATCATCTTAATTTCTTGTGCTCATCTCTCCCCCAGTTTTACCCTCCCTTCTCCTCCCTTGCTCTATGATGTTTCATTTCTTGTAACAGGTTGTTAGTTTTAAGTTTTACTTTTCCTTTTGTTTGTTTCCCTGTATCCCACCTATTAGTGAGATACAGTCTGGTAGTTCTCTTTCTCTTTTCTGGCTTACTTCTGCTACTTTGATTCCTTTCTAGGTCCATTCATGTCCTCACAAATGCAGCAAATTTATCCCTTTTGATTGCAAATAATATTCCTTTGTGTAAATATATTACAACTTTCTGATCTATTCACTGTTTGAGGACTTTTTGGTTGTTTCCATATCCTGGCTGTTGTAAGTAATCCTGCGATAAACATCTGAATATAGGTATCCTTTTGAATG
This sequence comes from Uropsilus gracilis, assembly GCA_004024945.1. Lineage (NCBI taxonomy): Eukaryota > Metazoa > Chordata > Mammalia > Eulipotyphla > Talpidae > Uropsilus > Uropsilus gracilis. The sequence continues at coordinate 96,551 of PVHY01001637.1, forward strand.
AATGTTTTTGTATCCTTTGGGCAGATTCCCAGAAGTGGGATTGCTGGATTGAATGGTAATTCCATTTTCAGTAGATAAACTATGCTTTATATCTAAGAACAGGTGAAGGGAGACAGGTGAATGTAAGAGAGAGAGAGGAAGAGAGAGAGAGAATTTTTTTGTATCGGTATCAATCATTAGGAATATATTTCAGTATCTACAGTTGACATTCTGACTTACAGAGGTGATAGAAAGACTCAATATGTAATCAATCAGAACCAGAAACTTGACATTGATACTTTATTTTAAAATGCTTTTACATTTACATGGATTTCAAATGTCACTTTAAACAAAAATTCAACTTGCTATAATTCTTGTATTTCTGTTAGCATCAATTTTAGATCTAGACTACTACAAACTAAATTCACTAAGGGATATGTAAATCATATACTGACAGTACTATTGTTGAGACATTCTGTAAAAAAACTACTTTATGGTAGATAAGACTTTTCTCTTTTGAATGTCTTCTCTTTTACTTAAAGAAATCTTTTCTCATGCAATTCCATATATATACATAAAAGCATTTTCCTGGGAGTACAAACTAGGTTTTCGAGAAGCTATCATTATATGGTTAGTGAACATAAGCATACTTAAGTATAGGGTTTTTTTTTTCAAGAGTTTAAATAAAAACTACACTTCAACTCATTATAAAGTTGCTTTCTGTGTGTGTATGTGTGTATACTAAAATGCACTTTCATTATATCTAAAATATATTCAGGAATTAAATGGAATAAAGTGTTGTGGATGTTATTTCTTTTTTTAAAAAATAGTTATTAATGTACCATTGTTCCACATCCTTTTGTAAGTGCAGGAAATCCCTCCTCTGTGTAGTCATCTTAGTATTCCCACCACTGAATCGTGCATAGTTCTTTACCAGAGTTTGTTGTGCTCTCCGTTTTCCATTTTCACCCTTCCCTCTGACACTTCTTGTTTAAAAGCCACAGATCTATGATTAACTCTCAAGGGTTGTTTTTAAAGTTTGTTTTTGTCCGACCCTTTGCTTGGTTTTTGACATTGCACCATTTGATATTTATCTTTCTCTTTCAGGATTATTGAACTTAGCATAATCACTTCCAGCTCTAACCATGTTGCAGCAACTTTGTATGAATTTTCTTTTTCATTGTTGAGAAGTTTTCCCTTGAGTGTGTATATATGTGTGTGTGTATATATGTATATGTGTATATATATACACACATATACACACACACATATATAACATCATCTTAATCCACTTGTCTGTTTTTGGACACTTGTTTCCATGTCTTGATATTGTAAATAGTACTGCTGTAAACATAGGGATTCAGGTTTCCTTTTGAATTAGTATTCTTGAATTTTTTGGGTAGATATCTAGGAGTGGAATTGCTGGGCTATATGGCAGATCCAGTTTTAGTCTTTTGAGAAATCTGCCAATGCTGTCCATAGGCCATGGACAAGTCTACATTCCCGCCAACAGTGTGAGGATTTCTCTTCCTCTACATCCTCACAAGCACTTGCTGCTTCCAGTCTCTTTGATACGAGTCTTTTTCATAAGTGTAAGTATCTTACTGTGATTTTGATGACTATAAGTGATGATAAGCATTTTTTCATGTGTCTGTTGGCCATCTGTATGTCTTCTTTGAGGAGATACATATTTAGCTCCTTTTAGCTAAATAGAGTTTAGCTCCTCTGACCTTTATTTTTGATTAAGTTATGTTTTCCTTTCCTTTTGTTGACTTCTATGAGTTCACTGTTGATTAATGAGTATCTGAATTTGTCCTTTTGTTTTTCTTATTATTTAATATCAGTTCAAGATATGTTTGATATATTTCATAGATCCAAACAAATAGTAAAAGCACACCAGTGGTATGTATTGTCATCCTATATTTTATGTAGAAATAGCTGTATATATCTACCCTAGGCTTTTCACTTTCTACCTTCTACCAAGACATCCTTCTTTATGTCACTTCTAGTTTCTGGTATGAAGCAATCATTTAGATCTGGGGATGAGTAGTCCTTAGTGATTAGCATGAAGAATAATTCCACTCTTTATTACCTGCTCAACTTTTACTCAGGTACAACTTCGACCTTAACAATCTTTCATTTAAGCACTGAAACCAGGCAATATCTAAACAGATTTATATTTATATGAGTTATATGAGGTTCGAGGACCTAAGGCCATTGGAGAGGTGGTTTTTGTTTTAACTGTAACCAGTCTTAGCAAATTCACTCAGTCCAGTTTTCACTGGTAGTTTACTTATGTAAATTGCCTTTAATTTTTTTTCTCTGTGGGGTTAATTGCATTTTCTGTCTAGTTTGCCATCTGTGTAGATGCTTGCTAAATTCATGGTCTAATCTTTAAGTAAATGATATTGTCATTGATTTTAAATATTATTCTATTAAAAATTTCATGCTGCATCTAGGTTAGGCTGTGCTGGTAATGAAAGTATCCTCTCAAGTGTTATACAGTGTTACAGTGTATTGGAAGAATATAATTTGGGGACTTGTTTTTTCTTTTCAAATGCTACCTCAAATCCCTTTAAAGAGTTGTTGGAATATCAGTGATATAAAACCAACACTGAAGATCTATTTCAGAAGATGCTGTCAGCTCTGTCTTATAATATTTGTGATGTAACCTGTAAATAACCACAGCATTTGTATCAGGTGAAAGGTGGTTTATACTGTTAATATTGTTTTATTTCTATTATGCTCAAAATATTTCACATACATATTCCTCTATACTACTTTCATTAATCAGTGTTTTTATATTTGGCTTTAAAGTTTATCTACTTAGTTTATGAACTATATCTTGAATGAACAATTATTTCAGGAAAAAAGGCACTCTGCTAAAACCACTTAGACTTATTCACAGTAAAACTTCAAAAATTTTAACTAGAATGAAATCTGCTTGTCTTTTTATATTTATTAGTGATTTTTTACTTTTGCTGCTAGTAACTATAGAGAATTTTAAGACTGCACACTTTTAGTACGAGTAATCTCCCCAAATATACTGAGGCATAATTTTACAGACTATTAAATCTGTCTTGAACTCCCCCTTCTTCTCTCTGAGTAAATGGAAGAAAAGTTTGGCAGGCTCCACGCTGTGCACTTGATTGATGTCCAGAACATCTGAAGGACTTTTGTGTCCTGCCTGCTCTCCATGAGTGCATGATGTGTGAATACTTAAAGAAGGTCAGCCCTTAGCACATGTAATCTGGACGTGAAAGCAGATCAACAGTGACAGTCACATCCCGAAAAGAAGGACACAGATCATGCTTCCATGCTATGCACAAGTTGTGGGATATTTTTTCTCTTTCTTTACCTCTTCTGACTCATGGGGACCTTGGCAGATCAGTGAAAGCAGGGAGAAGACGTGCTCGGAATAATGTGGCAGATGTTGGAGGAGGAAGGAATTGTTTATTTGTAATGAAGTGATGGTCTTGCACTGTGAAGCTGAGGGGAGCTCTGGGTTGTTAATGACCAGTGATGTGGAATGCTGCAAATTAGGACGGGGTGAGGAGGCAGGGCTGCCTGAATGTGGGCTGTTGTGGTCTTTCTAAATGCCAGAATGAAAAAAAAAATTTTTTTTTGGTATGCTTGAATTCTTTTGTTCATTCCCTCCTTATTGCAATAGCTTTTTATATTACAGAAGCATGAACTGAAAAAATAAGAATCATAAAATAAATTAATGAGTACAGTTCTGAGTGCACTTTTCTGTTAGCACAACTAGTACAGAACTTTGAAAATTTTTTAGTATAAAACTTTATAGAATAGTAGAAATTAAAATGCCATGCTTCTGATAATGAGGAGGTGATAATTATTTTATATACTTCTATGTTTGAGAAGAGTTTAATGAAAAAGAATTAGTGTTCTGCATAATTAGCAGGGTTGTACAAGACATAGTCAACTTACTATTCTCATTAGGAATATGAAGGATTTTGTTACATTTTATTAAATTGCTGTTTAATCTTAAGAACTTCTTTCTTTGGAAAAGTAATCTGTTGCAAGAAGTAGTTGCAGTTACTTTGCGAAAGGAATAATGTGCACACTACCTCTTCCAAAATGGAAGGTCTTACTTCTTTATGTGTAGAATGATAAAATTCTAATATGTCGTATCCTTCCCACATTACCCTAGATTGCTTTTCTAGCCTAATTTTGATGCTCCCTGGATGAGTCAGGTTTCATAGGTTGTTTGCAAATGCTGCTCTTTTTCATTCATAAATACATTCTATTGACTTAATTCAAAATCTCCCTCCCTCCCTCCCTCCCTCCCTCCCTTCCTCTCTCCCTCCTTCCCTCCTTCTTTCCCTCCCTTCTCCTTTTCCCTTTTCCCTTCCTTTCTTTTGCAGGTGACTCTCCAGGTTTCCCAGTGTCATTTGTTGAAAAAACTTTACCATTGCATAACCTAGGATTGTTTGTCATAGAGTAACTGTGTGTATAAGTGGGAGTCTATTTTTAGGCTAACAATTCTATTTAGTCTGTGCATCTGTTTTTGTTCCAGTAACATGCTATTTTGATTAGTGTCATTTTATAGCATAGTTTGAAGTGAAGAGTGTGATTATCTCCATTATTCTCATCTTTTTTAATATATGACTAGTGTTAGGAAATACATCTATTTTAATCATTTGTTCTTCTAATCCATGAGCATAGGGTATATTTATATGTTTTTGTCTTTTTATTTTAAGTGTTTTACACTTCTCAACATATATGTCCTCCTATGTTCAGTTTGCTCCCTTTTTGGTGCATTTGTAAATGAGATTGTCTTAAAGAACATTGTTATCAACAAGGGTTTTCATATTGGGTGGCATGAGAATGACTAAAAACTTGTCAGTAAATTACATAATTTTATAATATCTTCTCATTCTGGTAACTGTAGAAATAGTTTATATTTATTTGCTTGTCTAACCCATGTAATGACAAACTTAGTAGTCATATACAGGAAGCTGTCAAAGAAAACATTTTAGTAATTACCTCAAAATTATGCAAGTAGTATGGACAGCCTCTCTGCTAGCACTGATTCTTTAATTCTAGAATGAGTGGGAGGATCATTAAATACTACAGATGATGTATAGCAATGACAGGTCATATTCTACCAGTAGCACTATCTCTCTCTGACCCTCCTTTTCCCTATTCTTCCTTTCTTTCATGTGTAATTTTTCAAGTTGAAACATTTTTCTAAGTGTTTTTGCCAACAGTTTTGAAAGTTTATTTGTTTTTTACATTAAATTGAGATGCTAAATCATGTGCCTACATGCATTGTTTATTTCTTTATAAAATATAAAATCTTTATAAGATTTTATTAGAACTTTAGAGCCTAGTTATTTCTAAACTAGTTGTGTATTTTATTGGGCAGCTCATTCATTGTTGACACCCAACATATGTCAAATAATAAAGATAAAATGGATGTATGTGTGACCTTAGTACTTATTACAAATGCTATATACATATACATAACCATAAAGTTTGTTTGCTTTTAACCCTTTTTATCCTTTTATTTTCTTATATCTTTCATCATCTTTGTGTAGTTATTACCATCAAGTTTGACTAAATAAAATCTGTTCCTGTCAATTCTGATCTGATTTTCACTTCCCTTCACATAGTCTGAAACTAAGTTCTGAGACTTACTCTACATGCTGAAATCCTAAGTTTTTTTGTTTCAATTCAGGCAGCTAGTAAGTTGCTCAGAAATCTTTAGTACTTCTGAGTACATAGCCTGCACTCAGAGGCCTTCGCAGTCTGGTTCCAGTAAGTGGGTTTCTCTTCGACTATTTACTTTAGCAAGCTGTCTGCTCCTGTAAGATTTCTTCTCATGTTAGTGCTTGAAGGGAACATAAAATTGTACCTTTAATCCTTGTTCATAAAAATTTTTCCCTGTTCAGCTCCTCTTTCACTGTTCATTTTTCAGCATCTAGCTCTCCCTTCAATTTTTGGCTCTCTCTAATTCACCTGTTACTCTGACTTTTCATTTTTATTACATTTCTGTAATAAATTTCTGCACTTCATTTAAAAATATTGTATAATCCTTACTTGGCAAGATTCCATAACGCTTACTTTTTTGGTGGCATTATAAACTTTTTGTGTGCATTTTAGATTGGCCGACATATTGAGCAAAATCCCAAATCGTTGCTAATATGAATTGTTTTGACTTAAATTAAGATTCTAGGGAGAGAGCAGAATTTTTTCTCTATGCTTTGATCTGTTTATGAATGCCCATACTGGGGAAATGCAAGTCGTGGGAGCTGTCCCATATTTCAGCCATTCACTTCACATCTCAAAGCTTAAGACTGGGTTCCAAATTGGCAGTGAAATCATGTTGTGATGTGGCTCTGAGCCGAATATAGAAAGTTTGAACAAGGGATTCTATTGCTTAATTTTTATCTCTTCATACATTATTCCCCCTCTACTCCTGATCACTTTTACCATATTCTGCCTCCATCCTTTTTTTAAGCTAAATGTGATATGGTTAAGTAATACTGGAAAACTATATCCTTCATCATCCTCAGCTGACATTTTTCTCACATTTAAATGTGAAATACAAAATGTATACTTCCATAACCAAAGGATAGTTCAAGATTTTCTAAATGGTTCAGAATACTCTGTTAAATTTCATGTCATGATAATAGAAATTGATGGGATTGATTTTGTAGCAGTATTACACATCATAAAAAGCAGTTGTTGGTGTATCCTGAGTGATGGAGTAGATTTGAAGGGCACCCAGTGTATTAGAGCTGTATTGAAGGGCACCCAGTGTATTAGAGCTTCACACCACTGTGTGAAGTGGTATGTGTGTGTAAATTTAGAGATGTCTCCGAAATATGAGAAGATAATAAATTTTCTAAGGCAGACAATTTTTAGTGGTGCCATATACCTGAAAGGTGTGAGCCTATATATCTGCATTGTATACAATGTTGTATACTAATGTTAACTCAAAAAAGAAATATATAAAACACCAAGTAAAAGCATTCCTTTGGTATACATAATTACTGAAGTGCAAACTGATGGGAGTTTATTCACCACTTTGTATCTATCTATGATGACTTTGTAGTTTCTAAATATTTGACTCTTATTTTCCTGTTATTTTATTATTGACAGTTTCTGGAGCAATAGAAAACAAAAAAGCCTTTTAAGAAGTTCTTTTGTTTTGAGAAATATTGCTCAAACTCTCATGGAAAATAAATTTTATGAAAATGTTCATAGTACACATTAAGATACAATTATGGATAAATATCCTAAAAGGTGAATAATGTACAATATTGTTATTTACCTAATGAGAATGGTTAGAATGTCAGTACTCCTTTTTTTCTAGAAATAAAAGGACACAAAACTGTAGTCATTAAAAGTTAATTGACTCGTGATTAATTTCACGGAAATATTTCACCTTGAGATGTTTGTTAAAGATGATTTTAATGTGATTTTTTTATATCTGTGCACTTGATTCAAAGGCATTGGCATTTTCTTTTATTATTTAGATATTTATGTGTTTAAATCTCCATAAAATAAAGCTTTGACTTGTTGCAATATTTTTACTTCACACACACACACACACACTCACACACAAAAAAGGTTTCTTCCTGTCTTTCTACACTTCCCAGTTACAATTCTTAACAAAAAAGAAAATGAAAGATTTACAAAGAAACCTTGACAAAAGAAATAAACTGTTCCATGACAACAGAGTGTAAGGTGTGCTGCTTTGGAATACTTTCAGAGCTGCAGACATTTGTGGGGTGTGGGCATGGTCCCGCATGTGCTGGCCCTTTGTGGGCAGCTGGGTCAGGCTCCTTTTTTTAAAACACACTGGCTCAGGGTCCTCTCCGCCTTTTGTTGTCCTCCCCACGAGGTGATCAGTTGAAGTGTCTGTGGTGACAGAACCAGTTTATAACAGGCTTGTCTATTGTGGTCCTGTCTCAGACTTGCTGGCTGGCTTGCCTGAAGCTTCCACAAGAGTGGCAGCAGAGGAGATCCTGTGAAAGAAGGAGAGCAAGAAACAGGAGGCTTAGCTAGGCAAGTCCCATTTTACTGCTTTCCTGCTGCCATGGGTTGGCTGGAAGAAGTAAACTGGCAGCTCCACATTTCCTTACTTGCTCTTCTGTCTCTGCACACGACGGGTAAGAAGACCAGTTCCCTGCAGACCAGTGCTGACGGGGTTTGACTTAATGTCTGCTTGTGTGGGTTTTATCACTGGAGGGAAAGTTTAGGGCAGAAGTTCAGTAGCTAAATATTTCCATCCCCATCCTCCACATATTCTGTAACTTTACTCCTTTCACTCTTTAGTTTATGATAATAATTTTTTAGGATTCTAGTTTCTGTTTTCTCTAGTAATTAAGAGTTAAGTGCAATTCTGTTTGGAACTTTGAGTTTATAGTTGATTGCCAACATACGATGACAGATTATATGTGAGGAATTTAAGAAAATAATTCTAATAAACTTCATTTTGATCATTTTAATTCAAATATATTAAATTTTTATAGATTGGCTAATTAACTTTGAAGTTCACTACAACTTTTATATGAATGCATCGGATATATGTCTAGGTTAATAGTGGCAATAATTGTAATTTGTGACAGATGTTTATCTGTGTTTAAGGACAGTCTTACAAGTGATCATGTTGCCCAGAGGAATTATTCTTGTGTAAAGTTGATTAAAGAGCAGCAATTTAAAAACTATTAAAATTTTTAGGTGAGTTAATTATAAAAGTAGGTAAGCTATTTTCAAGTTAGAAGGAAGATAAAGATGAAATAATCTGCTTTGGAGTGATTTTCAATGAGGAAGTCACAAATTGGAAATAAAAATATAATGGCTTTATAAAATTTAACCAGACAATAAAGAGAATGTGAGATCAGATGCATTTATAATTCAACCTAATGTACTTGTGAACATTCTGCTTTAAACAGCAGAACCACTTTATTAATACTGTTAACTTCAGAAGTTTATGTTATCAGTTGGCCTGTTACGTTTGATAGGCATTTACGAGATTAAGATTTTCATATTCTCAAAGGATTCCATGCATGACACTGTTAGAAATATTTTACTTTGTGGCTTGGCTCTTGAAAAAAAAATGCTTTAGTTTCTGATATAGATAAGTAAAACTCATAGAGAAATGCAATTCATATTGATATGAAGGAAAAATATTTAGTCATTTATTTTCTTTGTTAGTTTGTTTTCTGAAAATTGTTCTAATGGATACCTTTTAGAGGAAAGCAGAAAGAATTAAGGCATATTGTTTCATAAGAATGTTCCAGGAAGCACAAAGTATGTATGTGAAGTGAAATTTCCTTTCTTTTCTTATGCAGTAGTATTTCCTGATTGCCTTAGAGTAATTTTTTAAATTCTCCTGTAGCTTCTCCTTGAAACATATGAATGCATGGATTCATTATTTATATCAAAAAACCAAGAGACTGTGTACTATGTATTGAATCCTTGTGTTATAAATGGCTTAGTGCACTAAAATAATACTGTGTATTGCTCTTATCCAGTGAGTGGCTGACTGACAAAGTCATTCCTTAACTTTGCCTTGGGATGCAACCTTTTAAGCTCCCTGTACAAGTTTCTTTCACAAGTATAGGTTTGTCTGTTTCTACTAATTTATTCTATAGCATAGTATTTAAAAATATGTCATGTAAATCCTGAACTCCCAAATGTCTGATTTTGAATTGTTAGATCTAACATTCACTAGAAATGTAAACCTCAAATGAGTATCTAATTTATGTCTCAATTTCTCAACTATGAAATGGAAATAATAATTTTACGTATATATTAAGTTTGATTTGCAGTATGAGTAAATACACATTAAGCATTTAGAATACTTTCTAGCACATAGTATTATCTGAATGGTCTGCATTAATGTAATTGTTAAAAATACTAATTTGTTCAGCATTAGGAAACAACCAAGCTGAAAACCAGGACAGTATTTTAAGACTCCATGCTCATCTTAGGGTAATTAACATACTGAATACCAGTTTCTATCACCAGGGAACTTTGAACTTTCCTTTTCAAGAATTTGTCTGTTAGTATTTCTAAAATAAATCTCAGAGTTTACGTGAATTTGTTCCAATGAATTGAAAAATGTGCCTTAGACAGGGACTGCATTCTATGAGTTTAACAGACTAAACAAATCTCACTTTTGACTTTTGAATCAAGGTTAAATACTCATTGACAACTTGTAATACTTTATGATCATTAATTCTGTGTATATTTCAGCAAGAATGATCACAGGAAGAGATAAATACAAAGCACAAATGAAGTGGTAATGACTCTTATGGAAAGCCAGGATAAATGTTCTAAAGTCTTAAATTAATATTTAAAGTAAATGTGAAATGACCCGGGATGTTTAGAGAGTGTGAACTTCAAGTTGTCTTGTTAATTGAAATACATGAAAACTTGAATGTAGAAGAACACATGTATGACATTCCATTTCTACTGAAAATGATATGAAATTCTTACTTGAAACTGAGTGGACAGAGTGGTCTGCATGTATGTGGTTCATCAGTCTATACTTATCACTGCTTCAATTTAAATGTTTCACTTGAAGTTTATATAGAGTTAGTAAAAAGAAAACCAGGTTGCATTTTAGTTTAGTGTTTGAGCTTGATTTTTTTTTAATTGGTACATTGTAATTGTTTCACATTGTAATTGTTTCACAAATGTATTGTTTCATACACACACATATATATGTATATACTTTATTGAGGTAGCACTGCTTTATAATACTGTGTGTATGATTTAGGGAAGTTTATACTTCTTCATAAGTTTGTTACCACCCACACCCACCATTAAAATACCCATAAACATTTACCCTAAACCAATAGATCCCCTCAATCCTTCATTTCCACTCCCCAAGGTCTCCTCCTTTTAGTAATTTCAGTTCTGAATATTTTTAGGATTTATTTTGTTTAGCATTATCTATTCTTAGGGCACTTTTTGCTTTTGTATTGAAGATCTGAGTGTAATCATCTAGTTTCTCTTTCTCTTGACTTATTTTGCTATAATGTCCTCCACTTCCATCCATTATTGTTGGTAAATGACAAGAGATTATCTCTTTATAACTGAGTAGTATTCCATACATTACATCATCTTGATCCACTCCTCTGTTGATGGGCACTTAGATTGTTTCTGTAACTTGAATATTGTAAATACTACTGCAGTGAACACGGAAGTGTGTATATCCCTCAGGATTACTGATTTTATATTCTTCAGGTAGATACCTATGAGTACAATTGCTGAATAAGATGGTAGATTTATTTGTAATATTTTGTGAATTCTTCATGCTGTTTTTCATGGGGACTGGGCCAGTTTATATTCCCAGTAAAAGTATATCAGTGTTTACTTTATCCATGACTCTTAGTTAATACATGTTTTATTTTGTTTTTTTCTGGATGTCTTATTTGTTTTAATGTGAGCTGTTCTCATTGGAACAAGGTTATTCCTCATTATGATTTTGATTTGCATGTCCATGAAGATAAGTGATAAAGAATATTTTTTCACGAGCCTTATGGCCTTCTGTGTATCTTCTTTGAAGAAGTATCTTATTTAGCTCTTTTGCCCATTTTGGTTGGGTTCTTTGTTTTCTCCTGTTGAGTTTTATGAGTTATTTGTATTTTTGGCTATAAGCCCCTTATTAGATATATGATGTATAAATATTTTCTTTGGGTGAGTAGGGTGTTTTTTAGTTTTAATTAGTTTTTCTCACTATATAGAAGCTATTTAGCTTGATATAGTCCTGTTCATTTATTTTTGCTCTTGTTTTTCTTGTTAAAGTTGAGTCTACAAAGACATCCTGAAACCGTTATCATGGAATGTTTTACTTAAGTGTATTTTGGCTTCCAGTCTTACCTCCAAGTCTTTCCTCCATTTGAGTTCAATTTTGTATATGTTGTGAGTGATGTATTTTCATTTTTCTGCATGTGGTTGTTCAGTTTTCCCATTTCCACTTGTTGGGGGGAAAGAAAAAAAGAAATAAAACAAACAAACATAATACTTTCTCCACTGTTTACTCTTGGCTCTGTTGTCATAGGCTTAAGTTTCCATAAAGCCAGGAACCTTACAATGTGGGATTGCCCTTTTCTAAAGTGAAAAGCATGACCAGTATTGGTTCATTGTACTTGAAATATGTTATTTTAAGGATTAAGCTAGATATACTACACTGTTACTTTATTTTCTCAACATGTTAAAATAATAACAAATATAGTATAAGGTATAAACAGTAGTTTACACATTTTGGCTACTATCTCATTTCTTAAGTTATATCAAAATCACTGGTATATAAAGGTCATAGATTGACACGCCTGAAAATCTAAAGTACTCTTTATATTTGTTGTTCTGAGTGTTGGAGACATTTCTGTGCTCCTCTAACATGAATGGTGTTATGGTCTGGCACTTAAAAGGTGGCTTTCTAATTTATCTTCCTGTAAATATACATGTGGACATTGTTATGTCCCCCACACTCATATAATCATGGTGATAGGCTTTATAGGGATCAAAATTGGCAGCCAAATCTTTATAATATGTTTATAAATAATTCTACATCAATAAGACGTTGTACATAGAAAAGTGTAATAAGAAATAGGAATTAAGCTCATTTTGAACATAGGAAAACTCCATAACCAGTCAACAAAAATAAGTTCCTTATTATTCTCCTTAGTGTTTCATGTAACTAGTTTAATTCCTGCTTTCATTACCATGTCATTTATTGATATTTATTGTATATTTATATTGGACCAGGTTGATATATATTTTTTAAAAATCTGTATTATTGAAATTTTTAAGTGAAACTAAGACAAACAGGGATTCCAGTTATAGGAAATAACAAACATGACTATGAGTGTGTAGTTTCAAAATTAGAAATGGTAATATTGCTATAGGACATCAATTTTTGGTAGTATTTTTAAGTGAAAAATGATCCTTGTTACCATATGGCAAAATATAGTGAAAATCTGAACTGTTAGACCGACACAGCTGTTAAATGCATAAATGTGGTTCTGTGTTTAAAATGTTTTCTACTACAGCTATTATGTGGCATTTCCAACAATTAATCTCGGGCTATTAATCAGCCATAACTGCAAGTTGTGGTAAGCATCACAGATGTAAGAAATTTGATCTCTGTGGTAATTTACCTGGGAGAAAAGTGGCTCAACTCTACTTCTCAACTTAAATTCTGCAGAGAATATTGGATAATAGACTTTTACATTGAGTACAAACTCAATGTTTCACCTTTTTTGATGAGATGTTATGTTCCTTAAACGATGGTAGCTGTAGCTGTAAGTTATATGTACATAGTTGTGTGTGTATCTGTATACATAAGTGCATGCATAATTTAAGTCTTTAAATGATAAATATGTGAAGTCTTCTGACTTCTGAAAGATGGTTTTGAGAGATCAGAGGAATTCAAATGTTTACAAATCCTTTAGTGACTTAGAAATGCTAGGCATGTGTACATGTTGTTTTTCCTGACAGTTTGAATGCACATCTAAAAACTCACAGGGGATACTGGACAAATCTTCAATAAGAAGGTATTTACATTTAACTGTAGGGAAACAGCTTAATTAATATAAGTACCTAATATACCTATTACATCTATACAGGCTGTAATGCTGTCAAACAATTTTATGTTTATTATGCTGCATTTTAGGCTCAAGTGGATTCTTTTGGGGTTGATTGTGATAATTTTTCACATATATATAAGTTACATTGTCTTTCTTAATGGTTCTTTGGTGGAAAATATCTAAAATATCTAAAGTGTTGATATATCTGAAGATGATTTTGTTACTGTACTTTACTCAGAATCACCTGATCTTTATTTTTAGTTGCTGCCACTTTTAACATTAAAAAACTATGCCTTTGGTTTAATTGATTTCTCTGCTTGACATCATCCCAGTTACATTCCTTTGATAGTTAATTAATCATATCAAATGTTACTAGTATTGATATTGATAGATATTGATATTACTAGTGTTGATAGTAGAATAAAACCTTAAGTAGAGAAAATTTTGAATGAGACATAAAGAAAAGGAAACAAACTTTGTGGGTCCTAGAATATCAAGGAATTCTGAACTTAACTATTTTTCTAAGGGGTCTTGTAAACATTCTTCTCTCTTTTCCTCTGTGTGTTTTCTCTTCTTTCTGTTTAAAATCTCTAATTACCACTTCCTGCATTTTGGGTAAAATCCAGGTCTTTATGTGACCTACAGGTTTGGTGTTAGCAGACCCTGGCTTCATCTGCAGTTCAACTCACTGTTCCTTGATTATCAGTCACACAGACCTTTTGCTGCCCCAAATGATGCAAACCTTTTTAAACTTGAGGTTTGTCACATGTCTGGCTAGTTCATCTTTGAAATCATTAAGTTGACTTTTTTTTAATAATACAAAAATAGATGAGATTTTCTTGATATTATCGCCCACAGTAAATTTTATCTTTCCTTTATAGTACCTGCCATGATTTATCATTATGCATATTGCTCTTCTGGATTTAATCTTCCCTTATTTGTTTGCTCTAACCCCAGTGCATAGCACAATGCTTGGCATATAGCATCTACTTCTCTGGGTAGACTCATTTTCTGCTTGTAACCCTAGTGTTTCAATTCCTGATAGTCCCACACCTTTTCTGGTTAGCCTTGAGAAGTTAACTGATGTTCTACTATCTCTTATTTTAAAATTTTTGAAAAGAGAATTTGATTGACTATTGAGTCTTACAATAATAAAATGTAACCCAACTGGGTTATTTAGCTACCCACTTCCAAGATGGTCATCAGGAAATAATAGACACTTTCCCTAGAAGAATTTTGGTTTAGATTAATTCTCAAGTACTTCTAAAAAAGTTGTGACTGTCATTTATAAGAGCAACATGAATATTCCCAGTACTCCTTTGTTTATAATGAATTCCTATTAAGTGTCTTACTTAATAGCTATATGTTTGGAAATACCATGAAAACACTTTAATGTCTTTGACAAGGACAGTGATATCCAGGAAATGTTATTGCTGGAAAGAGTGGTAATGTACATCTGTAGTTTGTGCAGGATAGGATTATTTGTCAGTAAATGGAGGGGCATGCAGCAATCTTTGGCTTTTAAAAAATACTCTGTAAAAATTCAGAATCTCAAGGTGGTGGCAAAAAAATGAAATAAATTGTGTAATGACTGGACTGATCTGGTTCTGTCAGATTGTTAAATTTAACATTCACTACTGTATTAAAGCAGTAGTTGTAAACCTTGAGTCTTACTGTGGCCATCTCTTAAGTTTTGTGTTACGATTCCTTGAAGTTTAAGGATAGTAGTGTGGATCTTTGATTAGATTCTGGGAATGTTCATGTCTGAGACTGTTTTTCAGCCTCTCTGGAGTCCAGAAAAAAAAAAAAGAATGTACAGATCTAATTCACTTGTTAAAAAAACCTCATGAGTACATGTAGAAAACTGTCTTTAACTCAGTTTTCACTGGCTGGCAGCATCTGTGGTAACAATGTCCCCATATTCATCTTACTGTCTGCACAATTTTATGTGTAAGGCAATAGTAACTCACATTACTTTTGCATCAATTGTGAAATGTCTGTGATGTGGCAGCAGCTTTGATGAACTTTCAACCAAGTGTGAGAAATTTAATATAACAAGGAGTCTCAACGTTTTTTTCCTGGCCCCTTTTGTTTGCCTACAAGAATAAGCTTTGTCAAGGGCTGAGACATGCAGTTTCAGAAATCCAAGGGTAGGTTTGTTTGCAAACTGTACAAAATTATCTGTTTTATGTTTTTAGAAATATCCATGATCAAACAATGTCTTTGCTATAATGTTTACCTTTCTTTTGGATCTCTCTAAAAGACAATGGTATTTTCAGATCTGATGACAGTTGACTTGTATATAATTTGAATGATAATAAAGTTTTATATGGAGACAGTTTTCTATTCAATGTTTTTCTTGTTTAGAGTTATTATGTTTAATTGAGAATTGTTGTGTTCTCAAGTTCATTGCAAATTATTTGATGTTACTATTTTTAATAAAGGAAAAGTTAGTGTCGTAAGACTATTATGTTCTATTTCTCATCTTGTACTGACACATCAGAGTTGAATGAATATGCAGTATTTTATTGAAGGGTTTGAGTAGTTCCTTGAGTTCAACTTAGGTTTTGACATAATTGAAGTTATTGAGAATTTGCAGTGTTCTAGAAAACAACAAAAGAGTTCCGTCATGATAAAGTATCAGAAGGGTAGCTGGCACTTAATTGAGGTTTTGCTAAACTGCCTTTAACCCTTTCTTAAACATATTGTACATCTCCACATATGTATATTTCTTATCTATATGCTTTCATAGGATTATTATAGTTTACTAAAATCAGAGAAAATAATAAACATTTCCTATTTAATTTTCTGTGTCCTAGTGAAAATGTGTTCAAACTGGGGCATAAGTCTAAAGGAAATCACATGACTTGATAAACATCTGACATTCTTTCAATGGGCATTTCTGCAGATTTCTGTGTCATGTACTTTATGGATATACAACAGTTTATTCACAATATATGCATTTTGGTATTTATAATGAATATTGTGTCATCTTGCCTTATCTCTTTAAACTGCCAGAGTAAAAGATATAATTTTTTGTCATTTTTTTGTTAAACAGACTTAATGACAAACATCTTGCAAATTAGATTTTCATATATTTCATCTCTTTCTTATGCTCAATTTAATCTATCAAAGCCACACATTGTAGAAGACATCTGGTATTGAGCTTAAGCAGCTGGGTTTCATTTGTAAAGGTTTTGAGCAAATTTCAGTGCTTGCCAACAATAATATAGCAGTTGGCCAATGTGTTTTCTTTGTGGCAGCTTGGTGCAGTGTGGCAGAAGAGACCTGAATTCATGATCAGGTGACTTTCTTCCTCTTATGGCTTGACTAGTGGGACTTGAAAGTTTTATGCAGATATGTTAGGGAGCACTGACTGGCCACAAGCGCTGTTAAATTGGAATCAGCCAGTGAACAATGAGAATCAACATTCATATATTTGAGAAGTAAGGGATCTATAGCATGGTTAAACATATATTCCCTACATCAAAAGAACTGTACTTCATTTAAAGATACAGTTCCTAATACGCCTGTCACAACTCTACTAAACAAGATATCTGGGAGCTAAGCCCAGAAAACTACAGTCATCCAAGATACTTCATACACACTGGATTCAAATCAGTAAATTTCCATTCATTCTTTAAAGGCAGAACCTCTAACTCCCTTATTCTTACCAATAGAATAAATTATTCTATTAATGTATATTTAAAATAAATTATAGTAATTTATTTCAACTTACCCACAGACCCATTTTAGATTCTTAGATTCATGCAATCATCAATGACTGGATAAGGAAAGAACAGGAACCCTAAGCAAACCATTACAAGCAAGAAAATTGGAACAGTAACAAAACTCTCCCCAAAACCAGAAATCCTGGACCAGATGATTTCACAAGTGAATACTATCAAACTTTCAAAAATGAACTAATACCTGTCATGCACAATCTCTTTCAAAAAAAAAAAAATTGAGAAGGCTTGCTTCCAAATATATGAATACTGAATGAAACCCAACCAAGACAACCTGTGCAAAGATAACTGTAGACCAATCTTACTAATTAACACAGATAATACCTTAGCAAATCAAATCCAGCAATCATTAAAAGGATTATGCATCGTGACCAAGTGGGATTTATACCAGAAATACAGGGATGGTCTTGCTTCCAAAATCAAACAGTGCAACTCATAACATTACAAAAAAGAAAGTAAAAAACGTGTAACAATAAACCCTAAGAGAGCATTTGGGAACATTCAGCATTCATTTATAATGAAAACCCTTGAAAAATGGGGATAAATGAAAAATAAAAGTCATTATGACAAACCCATGCTAGTACCGTTGTCAATGATAAAAAACCTGAAACAGTTTTCACTAAGATCTGGATAAGACAAGGATATACAATCTAATATCACTATTCAGCTTAGTCTTAGAAACCTACCACGAGCACTCAGGTAAGAGAAATCTTATAAAAGTAATCTAAATTGGAAAAGATATAAAGGTATCATTGCTCATGGATGATATAATTAATATAAAGAACCCCAAAGTACCCATTGTAAAAGTAATCAAAATAATGAACCAGTTCAGCAAAATGGGAGGATACTAAATCAAAACACAAAAAACAGTTCCCTTATATTCAAATGATGAGCTTCAGGAAGACATTAAGATGCATCCCATTTTTATAGTCTCAACAAATATATTAGATACCTGGGAATAAAGTTAACAAAGGAGGTGAAGGACCTTTTTTTTTTTGAAACTGTAAAGCAATGCTAAATAAATAGAAAAATACAAAGAGATAGAAAGATATCCCTTGCTCAAAGATGGAAGAATCAATATTGTAAAATGGTCTTTCTACCCAAATGGCATTCTTCGAATAAATGTAGCAAATAATAGTGAAATTCATATGGGCTACAAACGACCCTAATTAATATCAATTAATTAATAATTAATAATAATTATTAACAATTAATAATTAATTATGACCCTGTTTAATGCTGTTAAAAAAGGGTATCACATTTCCAGATTTCAAGATATACTATAAAGTCATTAAATTAAATAGCATGGTAATGGCACAGAAACAGACTCACATACCAATGGAGCAGAATTGAGAGTCCATTAATAAAACCACAAAATTATATGGCAAATAATATATTACAAAAAAGCACTGAAACAAAGAAAACCCCTTCAATAAATGGTGTGGAAAAAGTTGAACTTCCACATGTAAAAGAATTGAAGTAGGCCACTATAATGTACCACTCATGAAAATCAACTCAAAATTGATAAAAAGCTTGACTGTAGTTTATGAAATGTTTATGTATGTTTATGAAAACATAAACTATGTAAAAAAAACCAGAAATAACATTCCACATAAAATTCAGAAACATTTTTGAGGACTCATCTCAAGCAGCAAGGAAAACAAGGGGAAATATAAATAGCTGGTTCTGTATCAAACTTAAAAGCTTCTGTAAAGAGAAAAAGATAATAACCAAACAGTCACACTACTGAATGGGAGAAAATATTTGTGTAACATACATTTGATAAAAGACAGATATCAAATATCTATAGTGGATTTAAGCTCGGCAAAAATGAAACAAATAAGTCAAACAAAAGATGGGTAGAAGAATTAAGCAATCATTTCTCCTAAGAAGATGCACACATAGCCAAAGATACATGAAAAATGTTCATTATTTATTTATCAGGGAAATACAGATAAAAACCATGAGTTACTAATTCACGCCTGTGAAAATGGCCCATATTAAAATAACTAAAACCAACAAGTGCTGGTGAGGGTGAGGAGAAAAAAGAGCCCCATTTAGCTTTTGGTGGGAATTTGGACTGGTCCAGTCCCTATAGAAAGTTCTGTGGAGGTTCATTAAACACTAAAAATGGATCTGCCATATGTCTCAGTAATTCCACTCCTAGGTATCTATCCAAAGAATAGAAAAACACTAATTCAAATGGAAGCCTGCACTCCTATGTTTATTGCTGCACTAATTACAATAGCCAAAATATAGAGAAGAAAAACTGAATTACTAAAAACAGATGAATGTATCAAGCAGATGTAGTCTATATACAACATGGAATATTACTCAGCAATAAAGAAACATAATGTCATGTCATTTGCTGAGAGGGATTATATTAGGCAATGCAAGTCAGATTAAAAAAAGATAAATATCTCATGGTTACAATTTTATGTGAAAGGAAACAATAAGGGTCAAACAAAGGCAAACCTTGAATACTGACCATAGATCTGAGGCACTCTGGAAGGAAGAAGGAAGAGGTGGTAGAAATGTGAGATCTGGAAGGGGAAGAGCACATGGGACTATCCCTAAAGCTACCAGAGGGGGATGTGGTTGGGGTTGGAGCAGAGGGTGGGAACAAATGGATTACAGGGTTTTGCTTTTGGGTGTGGTGAGATACCATGCATTCATCGGGATATATACTTGTTACCCTGAGACATATAGTGATGTAACTCAATATTACCTCAGTAATTTTAACTTTACCAAAAAAAAAAAAATTAAAAAGTATCCCTAATGATGAAAAAGTATAATGTCTTAATTTACCAGGAAAACACATGTATGAACTGAAAGATTTCTTAGTGAGTGGAGTAGAAATGAGAATCCCAAATTTCCTGTCACTTTCTCAGATACACTAATTGATTTAAGTCTCCAAATAGTCATTGGCTACTGATAATCTCCTGGAAACTTTTCAGAATTTGGGTCTGTGAACTACCCTTAGACGTCACTGTACTGTTGTTTAGATGCTCAGAACCCTGTACTTGCCCCGGTAATATGCAACAGGTGATTTCTAACTGAGGTTATTTGTCTTCATGATTGGGGGGATGGGGTTTGTGCCACTATACTGGAAATAAATCAAATCATAATCCTCATTTCTGCCTCTGTTGGAAAAATTTTATGCTAGGCTTCATTCTACCCTAGATTAGTATTCTTGTTTTGCTTGTTTTGACTTCAGAATTGAATTTTTCAGACAACACCTTTGAATTCCAGGGGAATATACATACCCAGATAATGTATAGTTGATGTTAAGGATTGCCTTTTTGGAAGTTAATTGGTGGTTACTGTCTCTTGTTAAAAGTCATTAACTGAATATGTGCTTTTTTTAACCTTATCTTACTTAGAAAATTAGTATTCAAGATATAGTCACCTTTAGAGAGCTCCTGCTTTTTCTCAGAGGTTTGACTTTAACCACATGCAAGCACACAGTTACACGCACACACAAACACACACACGCAAACACACGGTCACACACCTCACTGAATGTAGACAATACCCCAGAAAATGTAATAATAAAAGAGTGTAGAAAAGGGGGCAATCTAAATGCTAGATGCTTGGCATCCTCTCATTCCATGATCCATTTCATGCATGGAATACATCTGCAGCTTTTTAAAGTTTCTGGAGGAAGCTCAGCAATGCAGCTGCCTCTAATGTACTATGAACCTTGAAAAGGAATTTCCTTTCAAGTAAGAACGGAAGTAATTTGTGTGTGGGATGATTGAGCTGAAGGTTTCCTTTAACAGAAAATAAAGTGCCATTATATAAACAAACATCTACACAACCTAAACCCCCCTAGAACTCTTTACTACAGGCACCTCTACTCCTATGTTTAAAAGAAAAAAAAAACTATTTTATTATAATCTGCTATTGTTTCTTTATTATTATAAGTGAGGAAAAGGAGACACAATTTGTTAGAGGATTTATCTTCTAATGTCTCATTGTTACTTTTAGACCCAGAATCAAACCTTGGAATTGGAAATTTCTAATTCTTTAAGGAATGACATTTAAATTTAACCTGAGGGTTTCCATTTAGGTTGAATATTCATAACATCAAAGTATTTTCCCACATTAACATTTATTTAGGGGACAGTTACAAAATCACATACCACCACTGACAAGAATCCATTTATTAGTGTATAAGTAAGTAAAGGTTAAAAAAAATTTTTTTAGTAGATAGTGGTTAGAACTGGTAGCTTTACCTTAATTTTCCTATTTATCTGAATGCATGGTGGTTTATCAAAAGTAATGTCCATGCAATCACAGACCAATGTCACTTAACACTCAGGAGATGTGACTCATACATGGTTTGTTCTGAGCCTCAATGCCTCACCACTGTGGTGAGAAGACAAAGTTGAGGAAAACAGAGTTATTTCTAGGAAAAATAATTGCATCCTGCATTAAAGAATGGAGCATACTTTCCTTTTTTTTTTCTCTTCCTAAGATTTCCTGCAAATGTTAAGCTAAAGAGCTTACTTGTAAAATATCCTGAGTAGGTATAACTGCAAGCAGGAAATGTGATCTACAGCTTTACACCTTGAGAGTAAGTGCTAACACCTCTACAGATTTATTTCTTAATGCTAAAATTACAAGGTTATTGTTCCTTTCCATTGTAGGATATCACTTGTACTAGGATTCTTTATATTTACACATTGGATTTTATGGTTTGGGGCAATTGCTATAGAATGCTTTAGAATTGATGAACTGTCTTTTGCAGGTAAAATTTTTGTAATGTTCCAATATTTCTATCCCTTCAAGTGCTTCTTTAGTAACTGTGAACCCATACTGTGATTTTGGAAATTGAGCTAGTTGTTATTTTGTTCTTCAGCTTTGTTTTGATTTTTGTTTTTGCTACTTAAGAGGTTTTAAATATCTGATGAAGATGTTCATATAAACTATTTGTAATTGCAAGATAACTTCAGTAAACCACACCAATATTCTGAAATGTTTACTTTTTAGCCTGGAATCTTTGTTCATTATTTCTGTGACTTTCAATGAAATCCTTACCTCTTTATCAACAAAATAATCAATAGGACCTAGAGGTTAAAAAAGAAAGTTCATTATATTATTATTATAATTGCATGAATGTTAATTATATAGTAGACAATAGCTGACATATTTTACTTGTGATTTATAATTCAAGAATCCAAGATTACAAATGTCAGCATTTTGATTTTTAATTTTTCAGTGTCTGCATTTGTAGATGTTAAATAGAAAAATATACAGTTTTTCTAAATAGAAAAATACAGTTTCAAAAGTGTAGTAGTTGAATAGTGTAATTATGGCCTAAGTTAGGCATAGACAAAGGGAGTGATTTTATATATATTTATAAAGAAATAATATGTCAAAGAGAACATTGGGAGTCAGTATAGAAAGATACATTGCATGAAAACTTTACCTCATAGCATGTAAAAATCAGCACAAGTGTAGCAGAAAGAGAAATAACTCAAACATTCAAAGTATTTAGAAGAAAATAGTACTAGCTGATTATCTAAATATTAGTCTAACTATTCCACATATATTACCTCATTAAAATTCCACACAAATGTGATAGATGTTTTTATTATTCATAGTCTTAATAAGAGAATAGGTTAAAAAAGGTTAGGTCACCAACTTATTATGTAGTATAGATTCAAATCAAGAAATTCTGATTCTTGTGTCCATTTCATTAGCAATTATACTGTGCAACGTCTCTTAGAGAAGAATATTTTTGTAATTTAAAGTTCATGAATGATGCAGAAAACATAGCATACACTAATTCTTAATGCTAAAATTTCTTAATGCTTAAATTAATGATAGTTCAACAAGCAAATCCCAATGCAAAAGAACTACAGTTCTATTTGGAAAGGACGTTAAAAGAAGTGTAACTGAGAAATATTTATTATCAGTTGTATATAAAGATTGTCTTCAAAAATGAGAAAGGTATAAAAATAAAATATGAAAAGAAATGAACATGTCATTCACAGAGAAGATAGAAACAATATAGAAATTATGTTTTTTTAGAGAAGAAACTAAGTAGATACAACTTAAAATAGTGTATTTTCCAAAGTGATCATCAATAGATTGGCAATATTTAACAAGTATCTGGATAAATGGGAACTGTTATCCACCGTTAGTTGTAACCTAAATTGTGTAAGCCATTTTGAAGTCACTTATCTATTATCTAGTTTTATAGAATATGGGAAGTTAAATGTATTGTTTTTGATTTGACATTAATAGCACAGACAGCATTAGAAAAAAAAAAAAACCTTGTATTTCAAAAGACATAACCTACAGAATGGGAAAAGACTACATAAAATGGATGAATACATTTACAAATTGTATAAAGACTTTAGTCCAGATACTATAAAGAATTCCTATACATCAATAATAAAAAAATAAATATTTTCATTTAAATGATATTCTGACTTGAAGATAAGTAACTCCATTTTAAAATGTGCAAGAATGTGGGTAGTTATTTCTTTAAAACATACACAAGATTGATGACACCTTGAAAAGATACTAAAAATCACTATTTACCAGTGAAATTCAAATCAAATCCATGCTGAGATACTATTTCACTGACAAGAATAGCTATAATCAAAATAAATAATCACAAATGTTGATGAGAATGTGGGGAAGTTGCAAATCTCATAATTTCCTAAAAATCTTAAGATGACATATACACTTCCTAGAAATCTAAAATGTTATAAACACTTGGGAGAATTGTCAATTCCTACAAATGGTAAACATTTAGTTACTATATGACCCAGAAATTTTACTTTGCCAAGAGAAATTGAGAACCCGACATCTACCAAAAAAAAGTCTGTTTGTTAGCATTATTCGTAATAACCAGCAATACAAACAACCTACACCTATCAATTTAGGAATGTATATAATTAGAATATTATTTGACAAAAAGAAATGAAGTACTGATACATGTTTTAAAATGAACAAACCTTGAAAGTATTAGGCTAATTGGAAGAAATAACATATTGTTTTATTGCATTTATATGAAATGTGAGGAGAAGGGAAAGTTGTGCAGACAGAAAGGAAACTAGTGGTTCCAAGTTGCCTAGAGCAGAAGGGAGAATAATGGTATGATATCTATTTTAGGAACAATAACAATGTTTCTAACAGATTATGAATACTTTGTACATAAATAAAAAGGTCATGTTAAATGGATAAACTTTATTGCATGCAAATTATGTCTCCTTAAAAATCCTGAAAATAGTCAATGGCATAATAATAAGTAGCAAATTTAGGGTTGTGGGATCAAAGGAGGGGAAATGACTGGCATTCATTTGATATCATTCTGTACTCTTTTATTTCTTAACCATAAATAAAGCTAGGATTTTATGAGAATGAGTTGTGAGAACATGTATCTTCTCACTTTATTGTATATTTGTAGAATTTTAGATAATAAAACAAATAACCGGCAATAAAGTTAAAAGATTTTCCTTTATTCCTAATAATTGAAGTCTTTAATTCTAAAAAAAACCCAAAAAACTGTCCAAATAAAATGTTGAGCTAAGGCTTGTATGTAGACTATTTACTTTTTCTGGTATCAATCATGACAGTATTTTATCTCTTAAATGAGAAAATTAGAAAGACAGCTTGTCATTTCATTAGTTCTTTTATGAGAAATATTCTTCATGATTAACAGTTGCCATTAGTTCTGGTTCAGATCAGATCATTTTTCCTTTGTTGAAAACCTAGTGGAGTAGCCCACCTGCAAGCCTGCTTGCTCAGCAAAGGGGAAAGATATTTTCTGAAACAGCTGTGATCCATACGTCTGCGTCTGGGCCTTGTGGGAATTTGTTAATTTTCCTATGAACTGTTATCAAAAATGCTTCCTGCTTAGATTAAAAGATTGTCTTGGGACAAAGAAGATGCCAATAGGCTGGGAAAGCTCATTCCTGAATCAGAGGTGCCCATCATTTTTCTCCTTGTTAATGTAACAAATGCCTTTTCTGTCATGAGGGACAATATTTGGGAAATTGTTTGCAATGACAAGCCTGTCTCAGATAGAGGAGTGAATAGTCATAACAAAAAGCATTTTCCCCCAAGGTATTGTTTTATACTTATTCTAATAAGGGCCATGGCTTTCTTGAGGCAGGAAAATGAATTCAGGACCTTGAAGTTTGTACATGAGTATTAATAACAAGTGATAAGCTGATTCAAAAGTCAGTTGAACTACACTTGCAGCAGCAATCAAAAAAAGCTGCAAATACAGTTGCCCTGTAGAGTAGATGTTAGGTAATATTTCTTACACCTCTAGAACCTATAAATATAGCATTGTTTAGATTAGCTTAATTAATACAAAAAATAAGGAAGTGTACAGAATGAAAGTTTATGGTGTAGAAATTGATGCCCCCCCAAACTGGGTTATGTCTAGTTTTCTTCAAAATATGGATCCTGCAATAGCATTAAATGGGAACCTGTTGATATTCAAATTATTTGGTCACAGTCCAGATTTATTGAATTGGAAACCTCAGGAGATTGGTCCAGGAATCAGTGTCTTAGCAAGCCTGCCACGTGATACTGATGTGTGTTAAAGTTTGAGAACCTCTGGACTAAATTATGTTGATTTTTCAGATGCCAGGTGAGTAAGTTTGAACTTTATCCCATGGGCAATGGAAATTCATGGAAAATCTGTGAGCAAAGTTTTGGAATGATTACTGTTTTAGATAGTGGAGTTGTCTATTTTTCCAGTAAAGTAATTTTAGTTAGGAAAGCTTAAAAATAATACCTAGCAAACTAGTTTAACCCATACATTTCAGAAGGCTGTTTTAATTCGTAGTTTTTATAATTAAATGAGAGAGTTGTTTACCTATTAGAACTCAGCAAGTTTCAAACTTAAGTGCTTTTATTGACTGTAAGTTCTAGAATGATGATTTTTGTACACCATTTTTCTCCCTCAACTGAAACCATTTTGCAGGTTTGTTAGGACATAGATGTTATCTTATATCCTGAAGCTACTGTCCAAATAATTTTAGAAAATGGCTGAGGTGAAGGCATTCCCTAGGACCTTTACTCTGTAATTTGTCCCCAAGTATGTTTTGCATTTTAAATCTTTTGATTTTTCCCTTTTAATCATATTAGGTATCAGTAACATACTATGTGTTGACATGGTCTGGAATAACACATTTGTTCCAAGTGAAAACAAATAGATTGAGAAAATCTAGTCAGCCAAGTTTACCCAAAAGAAACCTAGGCTCAATCTAAAACTAACATGCTCACATTTTCCTTTAGAATTATAATGGAATGATGCCAATAGGCAAAATGAGAGGTTTCTGGTCTCTGCCTTGAATGAGCAGCAAGAATTCAATGTATCATTGAGTCCTATAGGTAACAGATAGTCTATCTATGTATTGGACATCTGTGCCTAACAGTTCAGAATCCTCTTGGAACTACCCTAACTACTGTCACAATTAGCTGTAGCAACCAGATCTGTGGAGGCATTGCCCAGCATTGTGAAGATATTCCTGACAACCTCCTGTCCTGTATTGTCTTTGATCTAGTAATATGACCAAATCTGTCTAGAACCATTCTCTAACTCACAAATGCCTTGTGAGGAAAGGGCAAATAACTGCCAAACGTCAAATGTGATATATGAGGAATAGGAGCTGAGGGATAGTCATCTCTCCTTAATTTTCTAAGATGGAACTGTTAAAACTCAGATCTTAATACCACTGGTGAGGGTAAACTAGGTAAGTTGCCTTTAAATTGCTGTGTTTTTTTTCCTTCCCTGTTTCATAGCCCTCATACAGTCTTACTTTCTGGGATGACATTGCCAACTAAACTACCTCAATGCAGAATTTTGTCTTGGGTTCTAGCTTTATGGGAACTAAGCTTATGACAGTACCTTCAAAATAGAGCCAATTTTTGACTTGTGATTTTTCTGACTTTATGATGTTGCAGAGCTGACATTCAGTAAAGATTAAAGTATAATCTTCTCCCAGTTACATGAGGGTGTAAAAAACTCATATTTTATAGTGTAATTGGTGATCCTGTTACTGTAGCATCTCCATTATTTGGCATTTACTTGAGCTCATTCAAGTAAATGTTGTGTGAAATGATGAGAACCTATATAACCATTCTGTGTATTTGGATGCTTAGGATTTTTGCAAGTAAATTTCATCTGTAGTGATTTTTTATGACATTATTTAGTAGAGGAGAATTGAGCATCTTGAACTCATCTCCAAACTTGAGATTTGTTGAACAATTTCAAGGGAAAGAGCTGCTAGAAAAAATTACTGTATAATACCTTTCTCAGTTATAAAGAATGTAGGTAGAAAAATTATAGAAGGTACTTTATGGAAACAAAAGTAAAAGTGCAGATCTGTGATCATCTTGTAGTTAGTGCACCTTAATTTGAGTGAAGTCTTTAACTTGCTGTTTAATTCATGCTGTTCCTATATTGTGCATTATACTAATAAGATATAAATGATCTCATAATCTTAGTTCGAATTAGATATTCAGTAGAGCACAGAGACAGTAAGCACTGCATTGCTTGAAATGATCTCTTTTAAAGCCTGGGTTCTGAATATATGTACATATACCAAAAAATTATTGCTAACAGTGAAATTTCTTCTCTTGATTCATTAGATGAAATAAATTCCAGGAAGGGCCCAAGAACTCAGATTCAAGTAAAGCAACCTTTAATATTTATTGGAAAAAGTTTGAATATTAGGAAACTTTGAAAACGAAGCATAACAGTATTTGTCAGGGCTCTCAAGAGAAATAGAAATGCATTTTCTATGTACACCTATATAAATGTACATGCATTTATTATAGACATTTTATTTTATGTCACATATGAGATAAATAGTGGATCTGTTTACTGTGATACTGTATATATAGACATTTATTAGAAGGAACTGATTCATATGTTTATGAATACTGAGAAGCCCCACAATCTTCAATCAAAAGCTTGAAACCCAGTCAGTGGTGTAGTTCTGGTTTGACAACCAGCAGTCTTGAGACTCAGCAAAAGATAATGTTTAGGTTTGAGTCTGAAAACGGAAAAACTCAATATCCCATCTTAAAGCCAGTCAGACAGGAGAATTCCCTCTTATTCTCAGGAGAGACAGTCTTTGTCCTATTCAGGTCTTTGACTGGATGAGGATGCTGTCAGCATGGGTGGTAACTTACTTTATTCAGAGTACTAATATATGTAAATATTTAACTCATCTAGCTACTACTTCACAGAATAAAGATTGTCAAATCTGGGAACCCTGTGTCCCATTTAGCATATAAATTAATGGTTTAAGCAATCTAATCTGTTCAAATTCAGTTAGTAAATAAGCATTTTAGTTATGATTCTGGATCCACTGAGGTTCAGATATCTTGAGTAAAGAAATAGAAGACAGAGCCAGATAACCTGTAACAGATTGAAATTATTTTTTAGAAGAAAAATACAAATTCTTCTTGTATATGAAAGCTAACTGTAGGAATTGAGTTTCTTGCTCTGAACATTAGATTTTTTGAACAGACATTAAGAAAACCAGGTACTTCTTTTTAGTCCTTTATAGTTATTTGTATCACAATACATATCAGGAAGGTGTTAACACAATCATAAGCATTTTGGTGGAACCAGTTAAACTATTACCTATTAATCTATTATGTCTAGTTGACTTGTCACATAATTTCTTTAGTATTTTAAGCTCCTGATTTGCAGTAATTTCTTTTTATATCTTCTACACTTATCAAAGTATATATTGTGATGTGTTCCAGAATTCAGGCAGTGTAAGATATTTCTGTATTTACTGAACATGGTAGATAAGTTTAGATTTATTTTTATATGAAAATGCATGAGACCTTTGAAATATAATGTAATAATTTAACCATAAATCCTAGCTTGTGAAACAGCCATTTATGTCAGTGTTCTTCTCCCCATCCAATCCCCACCCAGCTCCATCCAAACTTTAGGAAGCGAGAAACACAAAGCAGTTAGAGGAAACACTTTTAAGAATTTGGTAAGTGTATTTGGGTTATTTAGATATTTTAGAGTGAAATACAAAACAAATTATTTGAATCATAATTTTTGATTTAAAATTTAAAAAGATTTGAATGTTTTCTGAATCTGATTTGCTAGAAATTATAAAGGTGTGTAACTATTAATTATGCATATTCATTTGCTCAATTTCATATTTATATTTTCCCCCCAAAATTTGACTGATATATCTTAGTTGCATAATAATGAGAAGGTAGTACTTTCACAACTTGGAGACTTGATGAAGTTACCTTTGAAGAAACCTTCTATTTGTCTCGGATAGGGAGACAAAGTTGTTAGAGAAAAGGAAGAAATATCTTTGCTACATATCTGAGTATAACAAACATTTATCTTTCTTTTACGAGTACCTTTCCCACCCTAATTCAGTGGGTCAGATCTGGGCCTGGGAGGTACTTACTCTTCAGTAAGTTAGTAGCTGACTAACTAGATTCTGAACTTCCTAGACTGTCTTTGGGAACCCTACTTTTGCAGTGATATCTGTGCTCATCACTCCTCTTTGACATGTAGGAAATATTTCAAACTAAGGCTTCACCAAAAGGTCATCTATGTGATAATAGCTCCTTGATTCTTGTATAAGACTGATTTAAAATACAATACTTCAATGAATTCTTTCTTTAAGACTCATACCTCTGTTAAAATCTTTTTTATGAAAAAGTTTCATGCACTTTGATAATCGCTGAGCCTGCCTTACTGATTTAGATCAAAATCACTTCCTCCCACATTTTAACTATTTTACTGTTCAGTGGTGCAGAAGGCATCATAAAGAGCTGATGAAATGTTTGGATCATTCAGAATTGGATGAGTGATGAAAAGAAAAATATTACCAAAATATGTGTTATTGTGAATAACTTACAGATAGAATCAACCTCTACACTAAGAATTTTCTTAAGTGTTTTTATGATATGAGTTATTCAGATAAGCATCTAATAGAGCCCAGTGCTTATGATTCTCTTGTTCTTTCTTCGTGTCTGCAGCACTCTGGACTCAAATGTTTTCACTTTCAGCTTTTAGGGAGAGGAAACTCAACTTCTTTGAATGTTTAATGAATATTTATGAAGTCCTTTGACAATTAAGGGCTATTAAAGTTCACTTCAAAAGAAATGGGATAAAAACATTTTTAAGGCCAAAGCAAAATGTGGTGGCCAGTAGAAACTCACATCTCTATTATGAACTGTTAAGTCATTTTGCAAATGAACTGAAGTTCTTTTCTAAACAGGAGTTTGAACATAGTAGACATATTTGATAATTGCATGGTGGTTTTGCATTATTGTCTTGTATGTTATTTTTCTGAAGATACTTGGAAATCCTTCTTTCCCATGGCATCCCATAATTGGTAGGAGATCAAGCTATGGATGTTTTATATTTAAATATCAACCTCTACTCTTTGATCTAAGGAAGTTCTCAGTGCCTCAATGTCCTACACTTATGGAGGGACAGGAAACATAGCTTACAACTCAGAACTCTTGACTCACTTGTAATAATTGCAACAACAACAGTGATGATAATACTCAGTAAATTTGTCAGAAGAACCTTAGTCAATACATGAAAAACTCTTAGAATAGTGCCTAGCATATGGGTTTTCTCTGTCCTGAGAAATCTTACCTTTTAATTCACATTTTCTTGGCCCAGTTTAGGAAAGGTGTTTTTGTTTCCCTTTACTGAAATGAAATGATGAAGAGGAATAGTTATGAACCCTTAGTTCTGACAGGTAGCATGTTAACTCCCTTTTTTGTTTCAAATTTTCTTCAATATTCCTCTGATAAGAAAGCTTTTTTCATGAACATTCTCTGTTCTACCACTTTACAGCACTCAGACTATAGTACTTCTTTTTGTCGTGTATGACATATGGAACATAGTTAGAGCTTAAAAAGATGTTCAGTTACTTTCAAAAACAGTCTTTTATGAATGAAAAGATTATCAAGAAGATATTTTGGAGTTAGAGTAGTAATAGTATTTTTGCTGTTAGTTCTTATAGATTGTTATTTGGTAATGGAGAAAAAGAAATCCCCAAACATGAAATTAAATGATGAACTAGAAAGTTTGGCCAAGAAAGTCATATATCTATTTTATTTTCACCATGCTAAATATAAAATATAAGTATGTGTTAAGAAGAGCAAAACTGTAGTAAAATATCCGTACACATATTTCTGTCTCCATGAGGTTTAATGTTTAGAGAAGTAAGCACTGACCTGGAAACCAAAAAATTGTAGTTCTATTGATATATGTGTTTCTCTGGAAAAAATATTATTTATTCTTAAATCACCATCTTACTTTGTATAGTATAGGTCATAAGATGAAATTTGTTCTTGTCAACTGCTGAGTTGTTGTTAACTTAAACCTTATCTTTAAGGCAAGCCCCATAAATTTAATAGTCATAATTTTCACTGGACTTTTTACTGCTTTCACCATCTGCTCTT
This sequence comes from Uropsilus gracilis, assembly GCA_004024945.1. Classification (NCBI taxonomy): domain Eukaryota; kingdom Metazoa; phylum Chordata; class Mammalia; order Eulipotyphla; family Talpidae; genus Uropsilus; species Uropsilus gracilis. Next base: position 128,301 of record PVHY01001637.1, read on the forward strand.
CTCAGAGTTTATATACAAAGTGGTTGATCTGGTTCATGGTAGCTGAGTAAACTTCACATCTAATAACTTTCTTTTGATAAAATAATTACTGCATCTATAATTTTTAAGAATATGATAATGAATCTATGGCAGTTTATTCTTATTTTTTTAACTTGTACTATAGGCAGTTTCATTTTTACTTGATATGTATTTAATATATTAATAATGATACTGATGCTAGAAAATAATCCATTTACTATTTAATAACTATTATGTACTTGATGTTTACTCCCAGTTTTGATTTACTCCAAGTTTTGATTATTGTTTAATTTGCTTTCAGAATTCTTGGTCATCTAGTCTTCATTTGGGAGAAGAATGATTTTAGTTTGAATAACATAGTCAATCATTTCTACACATCCCAGTAGCACTCCTAATTTTAGTACTACTGATCTTAGTTTATGCTATCCTAAGTCTACTGTTGTCTAGTTCAATGTGGCTCATAGCTTTCTTCTTTCATCTAATCATTTCACAATCTTGATAGCCAATTCCATTCTAGCTATATATATACCAGGAGCTGAAGGATCAGAATTGTTAAGTTATCTAATTCAAAGAAAAAAGAGCCACATGTTGAACTGTGAATATCCTATAACTGTAAAATAGGCTTAATCTTTAATGTGTGTGTGGATGATGAATATTTTCAAATTATGTGCAGAGATGGGAAAGTCCAGTGAGTAAACATACCTTGTCCCAAGGTCTTACCTTTATTTATAACCTTCATTTCACTGGGAATGATGTAAAATTTCGGAAGGAGCCAATTCTTTGCTTAGAAGATGAGTTTACATTGTGCTTTGTAGGAATCCATTGTGAGTTTATTAGTAATTCATTGTAGAATGGTTTTATTATAGTTTGTATTTTATTCTTTTATGATAATGGATACATCTGCCCACATGAAACTAATTTAAAATGAGATAAAGTGATAGAGTTTTTTCAAGAAAATTGTATTTAAAAGTTAACTTTCTTGAAAACTTTGCAAAGGCTGAAATTAGAGTTTGATGCATATGTGAGCCAACTAACATCAAACTGTGGAATCCTGTGGTCACAAATCACAACTAAAATAAATATAAATATGGTCTACACTTATGTAGGACAAACTGTTTAAGTTGCTATATATAGATACGTATTTTAGTGAGTACATTTTGTTATTCCAATTTTACAGATGAGGAAATGAAGGTTTAGAATATTAAGTTGCATGATGTCACACAGCTAATTATTCAAATTAATAATGATTTAGTAGACTTTCTTGCCACATAAACCATACTATTTACAATGAGAGGAAAATAGTTGATAGACAAGAATATATGTATGCCACTAACTTATGTTCAAAGTAGAACAAAATATGTATAACATGTTTCCAGGGAAACATCAAAGAAGATATTTTGTATTAGGAATATATTGTAATAGAGATGGTGAATGAGAGAATGCTATGGCTAGAAAAATGTAAGTATGGGATTATAAAAAGACATAATGCACATAATAAGAGTTAAGTGTATATGAGTAGAAAAACACAGTAGAAGATGAAACTGAAAGATTGGTTTGGTCAATTCATAAAGAACCTTGAATATCTGCCAAAGAATTTAAGCATTTAGTGCTTTTAAAAAAAATGCACAAATCAATGTATAATTTATTGATTTAGAAGGGCTTAATTATTTTTGCTAAGTTACTTGGACATTTGTTTTTGGACTGATGAGAATCTTTCCTTCCTAAAAACAGTCCTACCAAGGATAATGACAGCCTTTGCTTTGGTGAGTGAAAATTCCAAGCCGAACTGAACAGGATGGTATCATTTATCATCCCCTAATAGGGAGTAACCATTATTAAGGTAACCTTGTTTTTTGGGTTTTCCTGTCCAGGAAAGGAGAATAGAGTCCTTTGGATTTTGTAAGTTGATTTACATCATTGTTCTTATTGTTGGAATAGATGATCCCCTACTTCCTATGCTATTAATATAGTGCTCTCTCCACCAAAACATCATAGTGTACCACTGTAGTCTATTGTGTTCTCTTCCCACTTTGATCTCACCCCTCCTCCCTCCTATACCCTTCTGATTGTTCAGTTCTATAACCAGCTTTAGGGGTTAGTTTTTAAAGTATGTTTTATTTGATCTTTTATTTTGTTTCTCTATACTCCACTTACAAATAACAGCATCTGGTGTTTGTCCTTCTCTTTGTGAGTTACTTCACTTAGTTACTTCACTTAGTTACTTACTTTTACTGCCATCATTTTGCTGCAAATGTCATGAGTCTTTTTTGATCACTGAGTAGTATTCCACTCTGTATATTTAACACATTTCCTTGATGTACTCATCTGTTTGGGGTGCAAAGGAGTGCAAGTTTTGTTTTAGTGTTTTTTGTTTTCTTTGTGTAGATACCTAGAAATAGAATTTCTGTGTTGTATGAGAGATAGGTCCATTTTTGATCTTTTGAGGAACCTCTGTGCTATTTTCCATAGGGACTGAACCAATCTACTTTCCCTTCAATAGTATATTAGAATTCCTGTTTCTCCATATCTTCACCAGCATTTGTGTTTCTGGTCTTATTGATATGGGCCGTTCTCACAGGAGTGAAGTACCATCTCAGTGTATTCTAAATTGATTTAGATTTCCCTAATGATAAGTGATGGTATTCCTGGGCCATCTGTAATTTTTTTAGGGAGGGGAGTGTAGGTGGAAGTGCCTGGTTAGCTCTACTGCCTATGTTTTGGCTAGGTTATTGGTTTTTTTTTTTTGTTGTTGTTGTGTGAGATCTTTGTGCATCTTTGATCAGGTCCTCGTTATATGTGTGGTATACAGAGAAATCAACATTTATTTCACTTTAGCATTTTGGTTTTGCAAGTACATATATGTGTATTGTTTTAAAAAGGCATTAGTGAACATAATTTAATGGATTATAAAAACAAGAAATCTAAGAGTGTTCTGCAGTAGTACTGATTGGGCAGATATAAAGGGAATAGAAAGTGGGGTGCAATTCATGACTTGTATTTTGCCACAAGGGAACACAGTAGCCCACCAGATTTGGGTAAACATAGTCTAGCAATTGAGGAATAGTAATAAAATACATATAACTGAAGTAACATTGGCTTATAACACTATGTATGGCAAAGTACAGAACCTACACCTTCAGATGCATGTTAGCACAATATAGCCATGTATAACTTATTGATATTTTTAAGTTATTGACAAACAAAATTATGTGGAATAGTGAAAATATTGTCAAACTTTACATATAAGCCTCTATCTATTAAAGCACAAATAATTATACATACCTTGCTGGGTACTGTTAAGAATTATACAGAAATATATGAAAGCTCTTAGAATCATGTTTTGCCTGTGTTAAGAACCCAGTAAGTAGTAATAATCTTTCTATTGTAATTTATTTGCCTGAAACATACTTTTGAAGCACATTGTTATAGTCCTTGTAAAGAGTGAAAGGTTTATTGACAGTTACAAAACAATTTTCAAATTGTCTTTATATATTTGAAAGTGTGTCTGCATTATTTGTGTATTTTCCTAATTCTCATTTTACTAAGAATATATATCAATAAATAAATCTATAAGAATATATATATCAATAACTTTTCATAATTATATATCAGTGGAATATGTATAATGAATGTTTACATGTAGGCCATGTTAAAACCTTGTAACACTTTAAATAGATCAGGGGTTTTATATAGAATGTATGGGTGTTCATTTTATGGTCATAGTATATACATATATTTATGTAGCTGGCAAAATGTAAGATGCTATGCAGAAACATTGTTAAAAGGTAGTATCTAACAATACCTAGCAGTCGTTGATAACATGTAAAGTGAATTGAATATATATGCCAGGTATGCTGTTTTTAAGATAACTTACTGTGAAGTGCTTTGAAGGCAAAGTTGATATGATATACTAAACATCCCTAAATATGAGTAACTGATATTGGTACAATTCATGTAATATATCTACTGATATTGCGTCTTTGAATAGTACCACATTTATTTATTAATACTACCAGGAAGCATGATTTTAAAAAAATTCCTTATAACTTTTCTTACAAATAGTGAAATCATTTTATAAAAGAAATTGTAACAAAGCTCTAGTAGACTAAAAATTGGGAACAGGAATTTGTACCAGTAGACATTGCCAGCTCATTTATTCTGTTCTAGAAAATAGAAATGTATGTGCATATTTTTAAAGTTTGTGTGTGCGTGAGTGTGTGTATAATTGATTCTGGATTCTGGTAGTGGTTTTATGTATACCTTACGTAGTTGGAGTGAAAGGTAAATCATATTCTGTGTTACAAACCTCACAGCCTCTACTGTCAAATTTTAAGCCTTGGGTTTTAAAAGCTGAACAAAACTCACATCTTCCTCTATCTCAATCACTGGGCCCTTTGCTAGGTATTTTATTGGACGTTGACAGTAACCACTCCAGAAGCGTTTCTACTGTTTTCAGGATGGAGATATGGAGATCTGACAAACTAATGAATTTGCCTGGCATGCAGCTGATCATTTGAGAAGTGCATCATCTCTGGCCCATACTCTCTGTTCTGTAGAGTGCTATTCAGGTTACAATGGCACTAAAGACAATGTTTAGACCCTTTCACACCTACATTCCAATGCTCTGTTCCTTCTTATCCTAAAATATAATTTAACTGTATTAACTTTGCAGTTTCTATTTCTTGTGTTTGGAAATTATATGACTGGGGGAAGGGGAAGAGTGTCTGCAAAAATCACTTTTGCATTGTGCTTTTAATATTAAAAATTGGAGACAGATTTTGCCAAAAAGTAGTCACAACGAAAACATAAGATAGCATCATAATCATAAATAAAAGTGAGAGAGATGATGAGATCTGTCCATTCTCTCATATTACATGATACTTGAAACCTCTATGGTAAGAGAGTCATTTTATACACACAGTCAACAGATTTTTTTCCTTGGGCCTGTCAGATGCCTGACACTATTCTGGATTCAGAGGATCTTGTAGGTAACTACAGAAGTACAGCTCTTAGATGAGAAGAGGGGGAAAGTTGATGAGAAATGAATTCAAAACTACCCATGTAAAGTATGTATTTTAGTGGTCCATCACCTTAACTACTCTGCAATATTGTCCCACAGGAAGATAGAGGTAGGAAGCCCAAAGGGCTATATGGTGGTGATCTGGTGGCAGATACCCTATGGTGGGGATACCCGATGGGGAGGATCTTAATATTATCACAATTAAAAGAATAAGTTATTTTAAAAACAAAAGAATTGGAATGAAGGAGAATGCAGTAGGTAGCAGGAAAAAATATACAGCACTTGTTCTCATGCAGTTTACGTCCTAGTTTCAAATAGTTCATCTGAGTGTGTAATAATAAAACATTTAGGACTTCATACAGAGATACCTTCAGAATTTCTCCATACCATACTTTTTGGTAGGACAAAAAATATTATACGTTCATTCCATTTTCAAGGCCTTTATATGGTATGAAATCTGATTTTTCATAGTTCAGAATTGGCTGACAGAATTGTAGCAAATTCAAAATTACAGCACATGAAGGAAAACAATCTCTTTCTGGAAATCAAGACGTTAGCTCATTAAAACAAATCAAACAAAATAGTTAAGGTTCGAGGATAGTTTATCTCAGTATGGTAACATTTTAGCATTCAGATGTAAAAATGAAAAAAACACGGAATAGAAAATATTGTCTTTACTATCGGACAACTAAAATTAAAGGAAGCAAACAACTAGAACTGATTGTGCCATTCTGATTTATTCTGTTTTTCATTAATTTTTGATAATGTAAGTTTTAGTGTGTTTTACTTTCAGATTAATGAATCATTTGTATTTTTTGTTTGTCAGTATTTAATAACTCAGCAGCTAAGTGATCATAATTAAGTTTTCTTTGCCTTAATTGTGCCTTTTAGAGTTCATTAAATAAAATATTTACATTAATAATTCTTTTCATATACATTTGGCATATAGTAGTTTTGTGAATCATCTCCCTTTAGATCTCAAAGGGCATCAGTAGGTGCATATATTTTATTCGCTTTTTTCTTTGTCTTAAAAAAATCTTTTTAATACAGAATTACATTTACACTGTAAATGTTAACCTGATATATAAATTTTGTAGTACCTTGCTTTTTTTACCTAATGTATCTTAAAGAACTTTCAGTATCCATATGTAAAGGGCCTCCTTCATTTTACAGTTAAAGACTACTTTAAAGTTATTTACATTATTCTCTACTTAAAATTTCATTGGTAACTGTAGTGCTGCAATAAATAAGCTATTTTTATGCCCTTTTCTAAATATGCAACTGTATCTTAGGATGAATTCTCTGGAATGTTGGATTTGGGAACACATGTGAGACATCTTCTCTTATACTCATTTGCCCCCTTTAACTAAAATTTCTTAACTTACAAAAAAACATACTTTATGTTTCCAATTCTAATGACCAGTAGCCAGTCTTCTGGATAGTTCTCATGGTGTGATTTGAAAGTATAATAGTATCAACATGGATTATTAGGATTTGCACCAATGGTACAAAAGAAGTAGTGGGTAATTTATAGAGCTGTAGTATTAACCATGGTAGGATACCAGCTGCACTCACACTTTTCATTGACCCCTGATAAAAATAAGCAACCCACCCAGTCAACCCACCAAACTCCAAATTAGCCAACTACCCACCCATCCACCCAACTAATTACCAATCAGCCAACCAACCAGATAGTCACTCAGTAAATGAAACACTGAACCAACCAAACAATACCAGCTACATTTAAAAATATCTTGAGTTGAGACAGTAAAAATTATTAATTTCAACATGAGTCAGTTATTTTTAAGTATTCTTTGTGACCCAAAAATGAACTATACCTAATATGATAAATACTTGATCATGCTAAAGATTAATGTTGCCTTGATATTTTTTCATAAAATGTAATTTAAACTAAAGAAAGTTGACAGAAAAACTATGTTTATTCATACTGGGTTTTGCTCTTCAGATATTTGCAGATACATCCTCAAAACTGAATGAAGTGTGACTAACTTTAAGAAAAATGACTGACAACATTTATTGCTCATTATAAACTTAAAACTTTCTGGGGACCACCCACCACCTTCCTTCCCTGACCACTCCCTCCCATCTCCACCCCTCCTCACCCCCCCCACATACTGATCCCTTTTATAGAATTTTTATGTACATGTATATGGCCTACATTGTCAAGTGGAATAAATTTTATAATAAAGTAAAACAAAAATTAGCATTTTGGAAGGCTTAATCTACTGATACTGTAACTAATTTTATAATTGATGGAACCAGAACCTTTGCTTCAGATGACCAGTAGGTGTGTGAAAGATGCAAAGTATATAATAGGAGCTAGATTCCGATTTATCAAATATGAAATTTTAGCTTATAAGGTTTCATATTTCATATTGCAACTGGTATTTTTTTTCCTTTCATTGAAGGAAGTCACTGCAGCTTTTGTGTTTTAATAAAGAATAACCATTGTGATGTAAAAAAACAAAACTTAAAATCGTCTTTTTTGAACTATATATTCTGTAACTCTTCTTCATAGTGTGCCACTATAGTGTATTATAATAGGTTTAATGCAAAAGCAGATATCCAGTTTCTTTTGTTAAGACAGACATTAAAAAGATTTGCAAAATGTAATGTCAGTATTTTTTTTGAAAATATGTTCATTTTTAAATGAACTCTAGATACTTAAACTGTTTAGTTTCACTTTGATTATTCATTTTGAATATTGATAATTACAATTCATGCCAACAACACACTTGGTCCCCAATAAACTCAATACTGTAGAAGAGTCTTAGAGCAAACCAACTGAAAATTGCTGTGCAGAGAAATCATTGCTTATGAAAGTCACAGAGACCTCCACCTGCCTTTGTTGCTTATCTGTTTGTCCTCAGGCAAATAACCACTCTGGCCCTGTTCTCCTTTCTATACAATGAGAATAGTAACCCTTACATGACAGAAGTGTTTTGAGTATTTTGTCAGAATGTATTTCTCATACATTTTGATCAAATGTGTGATATCTATAAGTGTGTAAAAGGAAACTGACAAATGATTACATCTCTCATCCTCTCAAAACTTCTTGAAGTGTGAGTGCTGATACGATGAAGTGTTTCAGACCAAGGGAAACTAGTATCTTACCAAGGGCTACACAAGTGAGGAATGGTAGAGGTGTTGGTTAATATAATATGTGATACCCACTTTTCATGATATCGATGTGAAGAGTGCACATCAGCAAGGTAGATGTTATGTGGAACCACAGTATTTTGAAGCAAATGGAAGGTTAGGAATTCTTCCTGTCATCTGATTTCACTGAAAATGTTCTTCAGGAAACAGACGTACATTGTGCTCCCTACATTGTTTTGAACCTGCCAGCATTTTAAACACAATTGTACCTGTCCTTTCTTAGCATCTTCTTGTTCTTTGCTTGGGCAGACTGAAAGAACGGAAGTATTTTGGCAGGAACTACACATACCTGTCCACATAGATCCCAGTGAAAATAGAATAAGTAAGAAAGTGGAAAGGTATGGTCAATAGTCATAACCTTTCACTATTTGCTTATTTTCAGCACTTTACTGGTGAAAAAATTATTAACATTTTCCCCCAGATCCTAGGTACTTTGTAGAAGTGGTTTTAACAGTTGTGAGAAGAGACTTAATACTAAACTTTAAGAAGCAAAGGGACTGGAAGTTTGGACTTCATATGGAGTGCATATGAGAGAGTGCATATGACTGTTGTAGTCAGTCACCTGTCTCCTTAGATTAAACTAATCAGCCATCTGGAGAACATTCTATTTTGGGGTGGTTTCTAGGGAAGAGGGCATAATACAATGCTGATACTTCCTTACTTTACCCATATTCCTAAGATACATTCTTGAGTATGGAATTAAGGTTTTGGTAGCACTGTATTATATTTTTCTGTTCTTTATCTTTATAATTCATTCCCATTTAACTTTACTAAGCAGAGGTAAAAACAAACTGAGTTACTATGCTGTATCAGAGTAAAATAGAACCTTTATTTAAATATAGTTTGTATAAGTAATAAACTCAAGGAAAGTGAAAGTTATTTCTAGACTGCCCTAATACATAAACTTAATTTTGGAAATTCACAACTTCTTAATTTTTGGCATTTTGTCCTATATTTTTCCCTTTCTCTGTAGTTTCCTTTTAGTCTGTTCAAATTCCTTTTTCAGTTAACTCATAAATGCACACTCACAAGCATAAATAACTTTATATGTAGGTAATATTTCCTAAATATATAACTTTATGTGTCAGTCTTAAAACCTGCCTGAAATTAAGTGAGTGTGGTCAAAGATAGCCATATATACCACTATATTTAATGTATCAAAATGTTTGTGTACTTAATTGTGAATTTTTCTGTGTCTGGAGCCTTGCAGGCTTGGATTTAGTTTTATTTGTCCTGTCCATATCTTAGCCAATAGAAGGTTAGTTGTCCTTTTCTAAATTCATTATTAAGTAAGGGTAAAATTGGAAGTAGTTAGAGATATAACATGTTACAGTGTTTTGGAATATTTTGGTTACCAGAGCAGCCACTACTTCTTTCTGCACATGATTCCTTTATTTAGAAACACCCATTATCACTCTCTTTGTTACCCATATAGGGAATGTGGTCATGGGAAAACAAGTTGTGTGACACCACTGTATTACGGTGTTGACTCAGGGTTATTTACTTCATTCTAAGTTTTTAATCTAGACAGGTATGTTCAGCCGAGTCTTTTCTAGTGATCCAATTCATTCATTGGTATTATTTTCACAATCATACCCTGAGAACCTATGTTTATTGCCTGAGTCTTATTAGGTTAATCATCATTGCTCATTTTCCAAACAAAACATTCTGAACTTCTGTAGATTTCTAAATCAATAGCATAGGTTGGGTGAGAAATCACAACTGTACAACTGTTTGGAGTCTAGTTATCCTGTTACACGTGTGACGTGGCCTATGGTGTAGACTGGTGTTTGGTTGCATGTTTTGTGTATAAGTTACTACATTTTGATATAAAGGCACAAGCATAACATCTCAGGTTTTCCTTTCAGCCTTCCTTTGCTCTTTCTTCCCAGTGCACTCATTTTCTTTGTCCTGAAACCTTTCTTCAGCTGGGCTGATTTAGGCTGGGAAAACAACTGCTTGATCATAGCCCAGAAGGAATGTCTGAAGGCAAACTTTCCTTCCTGAAAGGCACTGTGGCTTTGACTGCATCCTGGTTGGTGAGAAAACGTGGGATCCAGCAGACAAATGGTGGGGGAGCCTCCCTGAGACCCAGGGCAGGATGAAAGTTCCCAAACAGGAGGTATGTGTTGAGGGGAGGGGACCAAGAGAGACATTTTGCACCTGGTGTTTCCTGTCTCAATGGAGTGGGAGGGAAGAAAGGAGACATCTGGATCTTCAAAAACATTGAAGTTTTGACAAGTTTTTGAGGGGTTGGGAGACAAGAAGTGAGGAAGGCAGATAGAAAGGGATCTCACTACTGTGCAGATACACTTGAGAGTGTCCCTGCCTCTGCCTTCCCATGTCTTTGGAGTATTGGTAGTGAACGCTCCTGGGCATTATGCTTCTGAGAAGAAAAGTGAAACTGAGAAAGTAGACATATGTAAATGTAAAACATGTAAGTGAGTTTATCATCATAGCAACTTTGTAGCCAAAGTTTAGCATTCCATGGTATAGTCTGCTCTGAGTAACAACATTCACTCCAGTGATGTACTTAGAAGGAAAAATTGTTTTAAAAGTTTTAATTTGTTGATCATTAGTCAGAAGATTGGTTCAGCAATAAGACATTTTTGAGGTTTAGAAAATACTAAGAAAATTTGCCTGGGAAGAGACAAATTTGTGGAAATGACATTAATTGTGGAACCTCACTGTGGACATATTAATGTGTGTGTATGTGTGTGTATGTGTGTGTGTGTGTGTGTGTGTGTGTGTGTGTGAAGGAAGGATTATCTAAATACCAATGGATTCCAAATGTATCAATTAAATTATTCAAGATTTATATAGACTGTTTAATATGTAAATGCATTTGAACATATGTTAATGATTGATTATGACTTTCAGTTCTAAATGATATAATTATTCTGGATCATTAATAAACACAACCTAAAATTTCTATTGGTCACTTTGTTGGATAGACCAGTTTTTTCTAATCTTGGTTGGGAGCTCAGTCATTAAATGGCAAGACTTTCCTTCCAGCCAGTTTTTATTTTTAATAAAGACATCACATATAAGTTATTGTTTGCATTTAATAGAGCTTTTGATGACTGAGTACATAATATTTTCTATCATGAACACTTGTGACTTCAGATTTCAAATTCTACTGCCATATTTTGTTCTAGGCTTGTTATTCTGACAATCAAAATATATGAACAAATGACCCAAGAACAAATGACCATTAATGTGAACTAGTTATACTTACGCATGTGTAACTCAGTTATCAAGGTAGAATGTCATAGATTTTATGATATGTGTTGATACTGAATATTTGATTGTTGTTCAACCTGTTGTATTGCCAGTGAAGTAGAGCATAAGAGGTGACATTGGAGAAAACATTAAAGGTTTACAGAGAGGTAGCAGGAGTTTGATGTTAATAGCAGAGATGCTTTTGAACAATACTGCTAAGGAATAGATCTAGTGAGATTTACTATGTTTTTAAAAATTAGTCAGCATTAGTGTAATATTCCATCAGGGAGCTTTTGTAATGCCCACAAGAATGTTTTGGTAGAGGGATCAGATTCCAGGCTCACCTTCAGTTGCTTTTTGTAGTTGACATAACACACACCTGTGTGTTCTCTTCAGTGACCTCAAAATTGTTTTGAAATGCTTCTGACATCTGGAACTGTGAAAATGAGCAGATTTTATTTGTTTTTTGATGAGTAGAAAAAGTAAGTTCTAACTGGCATTTTTATCTATATTTGGTATTTACATTCTAAACCTTGATTTATCCTTTTGATCAACTGTGGGATAAAAATCTCCTACATTGCATGATAGATTGATGTGTTCTTGAAGCATTCTAACATGTTAGAGACAGAAATATGGGTATACTTTTACATAATAAATATAATACATTTATATAATATACAGAAATATTATATAGCACTTGTGATCTTTTTTCCATTGTCACTTAGGAAATATCTCCCCAAATAGTTAAATTGCTTATGAATAAATATAGTACTGGTAAAGAAAACTATCTTATTCCATTTTTTCTTTTACATAGTGATAAAAGTTTCCTCAATAGCAAACATTTGCTCAGGATTAGTATTAACAGAAATGCTGTCATTTAAGAGGAAATTTTGAGTAAATTTGAACATTTACTTTGAAATCAAATTATTCTGTATTTGCTTTAGGAAATGAAATCAACTGACCTTTAAAAATGTTACAATGTATAGAAGTACATATGTATTTATCTTATAAAATAAAAAATGATTTACTATTTGTGTATTTTAATAATACTAGGCTCCTAGATGGATTTTTATTAAATTCACAGATTTTTCTTTACATAATTTAACATCAGTTTGGCATTAACAACTTATTCCTTGCAATCTATTTAATTGAGTAGCTTCTGCTGTTTATACTAAAATGCAGATAAATGACTTTTAGCACACTGTTTATAGTTTAATAGTTCCTGAAGTAAGTCAACATTATCTCCTAGTGTCTACATGTTATAACTAATGATCACTTTGCTTATGCTTTCTTGCTAGTGAGGAGACACTGAACTCCACGAAGGCAAAAGCCTGGCATAGTTGGAGGTGGGTGGATTGCTTGGGATAGCACCTATTTCACTAGGCTCTTTCCCTGATGGGTATGAAGTGAGGAGGAAACTATATCCTTTACCATAGTTTTAGCATGCATAAAAGTTGTCATTAAATCTCTTATCCTAGGGTTAAGAAGACTTTTTTTTTTGTTTTTTTGTTTTTTTTTTTTAGAAAGAGCTTAGAGGAATTTAGAGGAATTTGTTTTATTCCATATTATCTGTCTAATAATTAGAACTATGTTAATATTCTTTGTAAACTATTTGACTTGCTGTTTGAGGAGTGGAACAACCAGGACATTTTCATATTGCTGCCAAAGAGCTACTAAGGTTTTAATGATAAAAGCAAATCATTTTGTCAAGAAAAATGCAAAGAAAATGGGTACATTAATTGCTAAATAATCATTTCTCATAAAAGGGGTCTGTTCATTCTTATAAATTCTTATGCTCTTTGCTTGGGTGAAGAGGGGAAGCAGCTGAGAGATGTTGCTCCTGGTAAGGGTCTCCGATCACCATAATAGTAAAAACGGACACATTTTAACCGTCTCAATTCATTAAGTAATAATCTTGCCTTCCATATTGATTCATTTTCTGTGTTTTTAGATACAGAATAGGGTATTTTGTAGATGAAAAGAGAATGATTTCTTAACAAATCAGTTTTAATAAAAAATCTTGTTCTTACGTTTTTTGTTCCAAAATTATGTAACATAAGTCTACCTTAAAATACAGAACCAGCTGAAGAAAGATTTTAGGAGATAATCATTTCTCATTTAGCATCTTAGATTCAGGATTTTTATTGTTTTTGTATGTTGTGGTTGTTCATTTATTGTGAGATCCCATATTGAAAATCACTTAGAACAGTAGGAGAGAAACACTTTGACCTCTCAAAATAAAGTGTGGTTAAGTACTTATTAGGAGGTAGGAATTAAATAAAGAAAGGTCAGTTTTTCAGTTTCCATCAGTGAAGCTTTTCAAAGCCTGGGCCCTTGAGGCTACCAGGGTTTATACAGTTCAAAATAAAAGACAAGAAAACGATTGCTTTTGGAGAATGTTTTGAAAACTGAAACTATTTGTTTACTGAAAGAGGAACAGCTTGAGCAGCATCAGGCCAGAATGTTCCACTGTGTGCTATACTCAGATTTAAGATAACAGAATCATTATAATAATAATGTAGTCTCAATTCAGTACTTTCTTTGGTGTTTCTGCCCAGAAGTCAGCAAGCTTGTTCTTTGGTAATTTAATTTCTATAAATAAAAGCAAGCTGACAGTGGTTAAGAATGTCAGCACTATTTAATGTTTAATGACCAATAAAGTATAATTTCAGAAAAATATTTTTCTTACTGTATCAACACCCCATTGCTAGTCATCTATACTGTATATACATATATATGTATATAACAAAATTAAACTGTCTTTTTTTTAAACTTTGGATGCATATACCAGATGTGACAATAATTAGGAAAGTATTAAGATAATATTTTGTGGTATACCTTCTAAATATTCGTTATTTTTCATTCAGTCTCAGAGTATTACATGGAACTTTAATGTGGTATTATTGCTAACCCTCTTGCCTGAAAATAAGAGAAAGTTATGAGATGGGTCAAACCTGATGACACAAGAATGCTTTTATGTTCTCAGGGATTCCTTTGGACCCTATTGCTATGAATATATATGTGGATATGTCAATCTCTCTCCATATATGGAATTTTCTCATTTATTTTATCTTATTTCTAATAAATTTCCTAATTTATTTGGCTTAGCTAGAAATTAACATCTAATCAATGAAAACAAAAATAAAATAACAAATAGTCAATATATACACAATTATATTTAAATTTTAAATGGATAAATTTTCATTTCAGTTCCTTTTCCTGTATATAATAAAATTTTTGTTTTATTTTTAAATCAGCTGCTATTAAGAAAGGGTATCTGGTTTTTGAGTAAGGTTTTAGCTTATTGTTTAAAATGGCATGGATACTAGTCTTAGGGACAGATGGTTTTGTATTTATATGAAGTGTAAAAGGAAATAGAAGAAAGTTTTGGTGTGACTGAATGGTCAAAAGACCTTTTATGACAAAAGAAAATCAGTAAATAATCACGTTTATTCCTCTCCAGAATTAGACTTTAAAGTTTATAAGCTCAGTGATTGGTCTTTTCTTTCTTCACCTGACAGCCCAAATTGCTTTGCAGACATCTTGCATGTGATAAATATTTCTTAAATTAATTGGACTTGCTACTAATTTTTTGCTGGTTCAAATAAATATGTATATTAGTGTAACTATATGTGATAAATTAATATAGTTGTGTCTCAAATATAATTTTTATCTAAAAAATTTAATGTCAACTTAAATGATAAGGTGGGCTTAAAAGATAAAATTAATGGTAAACCTTGGTTTTCAGTTTCCCAACATTTTGAAAGAGAGCAAATTATAAAGAAGCTGACATTTATTGTAACTAAAAACTTTTGTGATGTTTGAGATCAGTTTGTGAATCTGTGCTTTTTCAAAGACATCTCTAGAACTGCATTTGAACAAAGTATCTCCTAACTCAAAAGGAAACTATCAAAAAAGAGATTCCTAGATCTTTAAATACCTTATGTTTTTCTGCCTTGCTTATATTCAAGCAACAGCTTTTAACCATCTGGAAATGTTATATAATATACTGTGGTCAGTGACTTTTTTCCTACTCTTTATTTTTTTCATTCTAAGGTTTCCTCTCTTTTCTTTCTATTTTACCTTTCCACTGTTGTATTCCTTGTCTCCTGAGCGTAGCTCAATGCCTGACTGGAATAATCTCTCTTGCCAGTTTATAATCAAAGGGAGTACTGAGAAAAACAGCTGAGCTGTGTTAGGCAACCACAGTCTGGACAGCATTTCTTAACTGCTGAATAACACATCACAGGTGCAGGATTAGTGCTGCCTACCATGCTGGGTGTTTTAGTGAAACCCCCTAGCAATTCTGTGCCTCCTCAGGTCTTTAACCTGGCAAAGATATATCAAGCACTCAGAAATCAAAAGTGAGTAGGGGGCAGGGGTCATCTATTTTACATAGTCTGTGTTTCCCCCTCCCCCCCAAAAACAAAGGTAAACAAGATCAGGTAAGGCAATTCTGGCATGCACGCAAAAAAGATCATAGAACTTACTTGGCAGAGGGAGTAGAACTATTCAGGTGATTCAAGAAACGTATGTATACAAGTCACATGACAAGAAAATACAGTCTAATTTAGCTGGTCATGGCAGTTTATAGTTAGGTTACTTTTGAACTAGTTAACATTTTACATTTTGACTTTTGTGTCATTTAAGTGTCAGAGTGGCTTGCTATGTACACGTCTCTATGCATGTTCTAGCATTGTAGTGGTTAAAATAAAATGGTGTGACTGTGTAAAATCCTAATGGTATAATATGATTGTAATTTTTGACGTTGTGAATTCTTTTGCTCTCTACGACAATCCATAGATTGTAAAAGGCAAGGTTACTTTTTTGCATATGCATTTTTTAAAAAGTGAAAGTGATTTTAGAGTTAAATGCTAAAATTAAATGAATGTTTTCAAATAGTTACTAAGTCATTAACTTGATTAGAAAGCTTATGAATTACCTTAGTAAAGTAACTTTTCTGTGAAATGTAAGACATAAATGTAGAAGACATGCGAATGCTTATTTTGAACAATTTCTTCAGTTTACAGTTTTTGTCTTAAAAATCTAAAATCTTTATAATAGATTTCATTTAAACTTATTTTGCTGCTGGTTATCATTGTTCCATATTGTTTCAACAATCTTAAACTCATTGCTGTTGATAGTGACTAATAATAAAAAATGTATGTATTATATGTTATGCCTTGCATTTTTTGGTCACCATACACCTTAACTGAGGTTAATATGTCCTTTAGAATTACACAGTTTGAGAACTCATAAAAGATTTAAAATAGGTACTAAATGCTTTACAGTTTTTTTCTTTGGGGGAGAAATAACATGAATATTGTGTGATTTGGTTTCTGATTTGTCTGGTTTTATTGTGACTTAAAGAAAAATATGTGAGTCTATTCACAGTAGATTTAAACACTGGGCTGTCTTAGGGAGTGCTTTGCAAAATTGCAGAGTAAGTTTTGGTGTGCTGGCAAGTGGAATGTCTACTTTGATTAACTTCAGATGTCTGAGCAAAGTGTTGATAGACACTTTACTGAATAAAACCATAGCTCCTGACTTGGCTATCTGCCAAGTCCTATTTAATATTATTGCCATAGAGATGATTCTTTTCTGATAATGTCCATTTGAACAGACATATTAAGTATTTTAAAATTCAGAGATACTTTTCAGTTTTCAGTCATTCTATCAGCTGTCATTTGCGTTATTAGTATTAAAGCTTATGTTAAACTGTCTTTAAATAACATGGTTACTTTCTTGTCAAGTTCACCATTATTTATATTGATATGTTAATTAAAATACTTATAACAAAGTTATATTTAAAAAAATTTAAATTTATATGGACATTTTGATTCAGGTACTCCAAATTCCAATTAAAAACCTGAGGGAAAGTCTAGTTGTCATTTCCCCTTAAAACATACAACAAACTATAATTGCTGTCATAATCATTATGCTTGCTAAAACTCATTGATTATCTGTAAAGCAGAGATTGATGTATAATATAGTATGTGTTCGCATTTATGTAGTGTTTGATCATTTCATGATTGCTTACATCATAATCTAACATCCCATGAAAAACACTTGAGTCACTGGAATTTTCACTTTTTATCCAGATACTTTTGTGCCATGTCTGACAGGGGTCTGTGATATAAAATGTGGGGGAAAATTATCATTATCCCATAGGACCCCATGTGATGTGGTACTATTGCTATTTGAGTACATGAAAGGAGAAACTATTACCAATAAGAGGAACTATATGGGAATATTTTATAACTGCCCTCAGTAAAGAGTTTTGTATAACAGTTTAAACTTTAAATTTTTTCTTCACATACTTGGTAGTATCAGCAATAAACCATTGAAATGAAAAACTCTATCCCTTGTTTTCCATGAAATTGACTGATTATTGCTATCGACAGTCATCTTCCTTCTGTTCACTCTTAGCTAAGACAGTACTTATATTCGACAATTACAGGTGGCATTATGACTTCTATTTTATTGTTTTCAAACAGTAGTTTTTAGTGTTTTCCATATGCAGTTGATTTGTTTCACTATGTTCCACATGTAGTTGATTGATTTTTTTCGCCAGTGTTGGATTGTTATTTTACTGAGGGCATTGAAAGAGCTGTTGGCTACTGTGTTATGTAAATAGAATGGATTCCCACCCCCACCACCCTCCCATCATCTTTTGTAATCCTTTGTTCTTCTCTTTCCTTCAGCCTCTTAACCTCAGAACCCTCAGGATGTTTATTGATGTCCCCTAGTTTTTTAAAATGTTTTATATTATCAGATTCTCTACTATGTAAATGTACAGATTTTGTTTTTATCATTCAGACTTACTTTGCCACAAGTAATTCTCTTCAAAATGATTGCACTTCATCCCTTGTGGCTATATGTTATGTTTCTCCATGGTGTGCACACACCAGCACTTCTTGATCCAGTACTCCAGCGAGTAGCATTTGACTGCTTTCTTATTCTAGTTATTGTTAATAGTGCTGCTGTAAACATTGTGGAACATATGGGTTTTTGTTGTTGTTGACAGTTTTATATTCTGCAGATATTTACCCAAGAACCAATTCCTGGGTCATACTATATTCTATATCTAGATTTTTAAGTAAATCTGTATTACTTTCCATAGTGATACTAACAGTTCCCATCCCACCAGTCATACATTAAGATTCCTTTTTCCTCTGCATTCTCTCCAACACTAGGTGTTGAGGTCTTTTTAGCATATGCCTTTCTCATGGG
The DNA here is from genome assembly GCA_004024945.1 of Uropsilus gracilis. NCBI lineage: Eukaryota > Metazoa > Chordata > Mammalia > Eulipotyphla > Talpidae > Uropsilus > Uropsilus gracilis. The sequence continues at coordinate 146,974 of PVHY01001637.1, forward strand.
TGTCAGATGATAGCAAGCACCACCACACCCAGCTATTTTTTGAGACTAGGTCTTGCTATGTTGCGGATCTCAAACCCACTGACTAAAGCGATTCTTAGTCTCGACCTCACTCTGTAGACTGTGATTAAAGGCACATGCCCCCATGCCCGGCCTTCTATGTCTCTAAATAGAAATTAAGAAGACTTGTTCATACGTATTTTGGTCTTCTGGATATCCTCTCAGTAAATTGTTCTTATCTGCTGCCCTTTTATCAATTCAGTTTGTTGGTTTTCATTGTTATTTGTATGACTTTATAAATAAATCTTATATATTAATCCTTTTCCAGGTTTATATTGGGTAAATATTTTCTTCCATTCTTTAGATTGTCTATTTAATCATCTTGTATTTTCTCTCACTTGATAAAAACTTTTTAACTTGAAGTGATCCCAATTGTTTATGATTGTGTTTAATCTTTTGGTATAGTGATTGAGTAGCCAAAAGTATCTTTATTATTGATATCCTGGAATATATTGTCAATGTCTTCTTCTATATATTTTTTTGTTACAGATTTTATATCTAAGTCTTTAATCCATTTGGAATTTATTTTTATATAGTGTTAGCAAGTTATCTAGCTTCATTTTTCATGTGTGGCTTTCCAGTTTTCCCAGAATCATTCATTAAATGACCCCATCTTAGGGTCATTGCTGCTTCATTATAGATTAGGTGCTGGGGTGTAATGTATGTTTATTTCTGGACTTTCACTCTTTTCTTTTGTTCATGTTATTTTTATTCTATTACCATACAACTTTTAATAGCATTGTTTTACAGTAAAGTTTGAAGTCAAATATTGTAGTACCTCCATTTATCTCCTTTTTTAATTCAGGATGTTATTTCAATTTGATAACCTTTTCTAGTTCCATATAAATTTCAATGTTTCGTTCAATTTCCTTGGACAATCTTGCTGGTAAATTGATGAGAATTGCATTAAAATTGTATAACATTTTAGGCAGCGTAATCATTATTGTTATATTAATTCTCTTTGACCCACAAGTACAGTATATTCTGTTTATGTCTCTAAATGCTTTAGTAATATCATGTAGTTAGATTGATTCCAAGGTATTTAATGTTTTGGAAGCTATTATGAATGGAGTTGCCATCTTAATTCCTTTTGCTTCTTTTTTCTTTATAAAAAAATCTGTGAATTTTTGTATAATGGTACTGTGTGACCTGCCACATGGCCATATTCATATATTATTTCTAATAATTTTTTGATAGTCTTTAGGATATTTAAAATATAACATTATGTCTTGTCTGTTAATACTGATAGTTTTCTTTCATCTCTAACTTGGATTCCTTTTATTTCCAGTTTTTGTTGTATAGCAGAGAACAGCAGTGACTCACTGTTACTCATTTTCAACTGTGCAGAGAACCATGTTAGATACTTTACTTAGATTATCTCATCCCATTTCATAGCAAATCCATGACTGCTGTCACTCTCTGCTTCCTCTGTAAGGGAATATAAGTGACTTGCTAAGACTACTGTGCAAGGAAGTAACTAATCTCAAATTTGAACAATTTTTTTTCTAGCTCACTCTATATGTTGACCAGCCCTGGATCCACTATGTGGTAACTATACCTGCTACTGATTTCTCATCTAACATCACAGCCCCCTTTCTAGCATATCCCTACACTTAGCATCAGCAGTTCCCTTAGTTTCTCCTCTGATTTTGGTGATACATGCAGGAAAAAAGTTTTCTTTGCAAGTAGTATCACACTTAAGAATAGTACTTAAAACATGTGAGATATTTTCCCCCTGATAGTACTGATCAAATTGCATCTATATTTTATTACTCTTGAAAAGAGTTTGATCTATGTCTCAACTTTTTAGTAATACTTGAACTTCAGATTGTTCATATATGATTTTTTGGACAAAGATTTTAAGACAATACAAAAAATTTATTTGAAAATGTCTTAGTATTTAGAAAAAGCGAGGCAATAAAAATTAAATCCATACTTTTTGAACTGAATAAATGCATCTATTTTAAATCATTAAACTGAGTTAAATGATTCAAATTTGATCAAAGTTTAATGAAGTTAAAATGATTTAAGTTCACAATTCATGATCAAAATTATTTTAAAGATTGTAATTACAGATATGATTTAAGTTTAATTTCTGTTTATTAATAGTCTTTTATAAAGGCATGCATTTAAACCAGTTTTGTGTGAGCAAGGACATGTGTTGATTCATTTTTTAAATATCATAATAGTGTAGATAGGGATAGAATGATTCATCACCAATGTGTTGTTGGCTAGTTCAGCAGTTTCAATTTTTTTTCTACTAATCATTTTTCCCAAGATACTTAAAAGTTCAAACTTGTGTGATAATGAATTTAAATTTCTCTTCTTGCTCCTGCCTGCCCTCTGGTGTAGATGGGGCAGAACAACAAATAACTCCGTATTTCGATAATATTTGAAATATTAAGAAAACTACAAAGCAAAGGAGATTCATTGCTTATAGTTCCTATGGTACGAAACAATCACATCTTTTCAGTCAATTTTATAAATTTTATGAACAATTTTATAAACATAAATAATTTTATAAACTCAAAGTTCATTGTGTGTTTTAATTTTACTTGAATTGTCTATCATTTATGAAGATTTTTCTCCATTTTTTAAATTTCATAATGAATTCTGGTACTCTATTCTCTGTGACATATAAAATACTTTCAACATCACAATCTTGGATATTTTATTTATGGTATTTTTGAAGTGATAAAAATGTTGCTGTGAAAAATGTGATTTAAATTAATGTAGCTAAGACATACTTTAGGATGTAATAGATTCATATTAATTTTCTGTGAAGTTGTAGCTTTGGTTTGTAGTATTTTTTAATTTTATATTTGTTCTGTAAAATGTGTGTCTAATTTCTCTGAAAATTAAAACAAAAGGGTGTATAAGACATAGCAGAAATATTTTAAATATAAACATGAGTTATGAAGAGAGACAGAGAGAGAAAGAGAGAGATAGGTTATTATATAGTGTTTAATACCAGACTTCTAGGTAATCATAATCTATTGTTAACAAATATTTTTATATTTTAAAAATTATAGTGTAACTTTATTTCCTAACATATAAGAAGAGGTAGAGGTATAGAAAACATATATAACTATATACAAATATAAAAAATAGCTGAAAACATGTATAGAACTATATAGCATAGATGTAATATAATATATTAGATATAATAGAGATAATATCTAAGAGATCAAGAAAAATGACTTTCCATTTAATCTTTGTTATTGAATGGGAGTTCATTACTCAATTCTGATTAGAGCGTTAGTTTCTGAAGTTGCATTAATTTTCTTGAAAATCTATAAATCTGTTTTATGTCTGAAAATTATTAAAGAATCTAGTCTAGTTGTGATTAATTAACAACACACAAATATTACCCGTACACAAAAATTTGTGATTGAAAATGGTCTTGTACTTCATTTGCCCCTCCAAAATCAGGTGGTCCTTTGGAAAAAAAAAATCTTAGATTAGCTTCCACATACCTTAATTTTTGTTTTATTGTTGATGTTATTGTTACTATTTTTGGTTGCTGGTAATTACAGCACATGGAACTATTTCCTTTTTACTCCACACTTTCAGATTTGCTAAATATTTCCAAGTTGTTTTCCATATTGGTCAATCCATGTAAACTTCTAGCAGGAGTCTATGTCTGTTTCTACTGATTCATAATCTAACCAACACTTGATATTGTCTCCTTTAGGTATTTTTTCAAGAGTTTTTTCCATTGTACCCTATATCTTCCCTCTTCTTTCCCTCCCTCCCCTCCCTCCCTCCAAGTCATCTTTACA
>PVHY01001638.1:0-25903 GCA_004024945.1 Uropsilus gracilis
CCGTTGTACAGACAGCCAGGTTTGCCGCTGTCTCTCTGACTTGAGTTAAAGCACATCATTCCCTCCACCTCCCCCCATGTTGCTGTAAATGGCTCCATCTTCTTCTTGGTCGGATGACCTCAGGGCCTTTCCATGCCCAGCAGTTGTGAACACCATCAGTGGACACTGTGGAGCATGGAGAGCTGGAGCTCTTCAGGGAGATGCCTCTTCTCCCCTCCTTGAGCCCAGCCTTGCTGAACGGACACAGCCACGTCTTAACTCACTAACTGCACCAGCAAGTAAGACCATGTTATGAGATTCTGGGCAAGGGTGCATCTCAGGGACATATCCCATCTGCTACTCCTGACACCAGCATGCAGCATCTGCCCTCAGGAGCATGGCATTCTCAATGTGACTGGAGAGGTGGGCCTGGGGCACCATAGTGCCAGGCAGTGGTCAGGGGTGGTGGACCAGGCAGAGACTGCTTGGACACATGGTGGTGTGTGGTTGGCTATAACTGCCTGTGGTCAGGGAGGACTTCAAGAGGGAGGTGAGGGCAGGGCCCAGGGTAACTGGCACAACATCTGACTGACACAGAGTGTCTAGAGGGAGCTGTCTGAGCTGGCTCAGGGACTTAGGGGGCATCTGCCAAGCGGGGAGAATTTGACTGGCAGGGCCCTTGGGTGGCAGCTGGTTACCACAGGTGCTGGGCAGGGGAGGAAGGTGAGTGTAGAGGGGGAGTGGCTAAGAAGGTGATAGGAGTTGGGGGCCCTGCATGAAGATCCTTGAGCAGAGGTCATAGCCGGGGACTGGGCCTTCCTGGACATTGGGAAGCATGTATCCTCTTGACTCCCTGCTGCTTGACTGCAGCAGGACAGCCTCTCCTGCTGGTGACTACGCATGAGGTTCCTTCCTGCCTCCCCCAGTAGGGCCCCTCCTGATGTGGGCCTGAGCAGTCATAGCCTGGAGATGGCAAGCCTTCTCCATCCTGCTCCAGCCCCTCAGCTAGTAGGGTCTGGAGCCCTGCAGTGACGGGCACAGTGACCGTCTTGGGTATACCAGGGCTCCTCCAATGATCTCTGAGTCATCAGAAGACTCCTTTGCCTCCCGGGATATCTCTTCGTCCAGGCTGTGGTTGAGACCCACAAGCCCTATGGGAAGGCGTTGTGCTTGGCCGTCTGCTCCTTGATGTGAGGACTTTCTCAGTCTTTTCTGTGTGAAAGCACATGGAAGGGAGAGGGTCTGGAGGAGGCATGCCTGGTGGGCAGGGGCGAATGTTCTCCACCTGGCTGTGCAGGGGTGGCTGGCCCCGGGCCACCCCTTGGCCTGGGAAAGTCCATCACTCTCCATTGCTGCTGATGGTAGACAGGAATCAGCGCTCCTGTTGTCAGCATCATGCTCACAAAATGAGTGCTTTGTCTGTTCCAGGCACAGACCATGGCTCACCATCACCGGCTACTGTGGCCACCTGCTCAGGCCTTGGCAATGCAGTTGTACAGCAGAAGGTTGTGCACTCTCTGGCGCATGTGCGTCCGAAAGGGTGAGGGCTGCTGTGATGAGGTTCTCCAGGGCAGCACTTTCTCTTTTCCTCAGTCACTCAGGGCCCCATCAGGGGAAAGGGGTGGTCCCCGGAGCCATTCAGGGCCCAGGTCCCTCCACACTGATGTCCAGTCTCCATTCATCACCAGTGATGCCTCAAGGTCACATCACTCTCCTGAACTGCGCTTGGGTTCTTGCTGCAGCAGGAAAGGAGAGTGGAGGAGGAAGCAGGCATGGCAACTACACGCACCCTGACTTCTGCCAGCCATGGTCAGGGGTACCTCCAGGCTCAGCTGTGATGGGTGCACTGTGGGCATCCATCGTGTGGGTGCCGATGTGACCATCTCCCCGCAAGGGCAGCCACTCAGTCCCTTCTCTCCTCAGCCATTTCTTTGAACCATTTCTTCTCTTTTTAAAACCCCTCGTTTTTAAAATAGAGCTTTCTGGTTATAAAAGCAGTACATTTAATTATGGAAATGAAGTAATATATGCGAGCAGAACAAAGAAACATAAAATATAATAAAAAATTGTCTGCAGTGCTATAAAGTGATACTTGAGCAGCAACCGCTAAATGTCTAATGTCTTCCCACGTGTGACTCCTCACCGTCTCACCACATAAGTGTAAACTTCATCATATCGTGTGTGATATGAAATCAATACTATGCAACTCTAAAAATATTTTATATTCCCTAATATGAAATATTACACAGGCCTTAAAATTGTTTTAAAATAAGTCACCGTATGGAAAAGTGCCCTCTGTGTTTGCATGCCTACGTGTGATCTAGGTCACATCCACTTCTCACTTTATTTGTCTTGCTTGTTTCGTTTGCTTTCTGCGAAAATGGGGACCACTCTTGGAAATTTTCCTTTCATGCATATTGGAACTGAGTTCTAACTGCAATGTGTACAACATGCAGATGTGTGGGAGCACTTTTCCTGCCATAGGTGGTTTGCAAGCAGCCTGGGAAAGGGTGCATGGTGTTGTCTTGTGGCATGGGCTGTGCGCAGGTGGCGGGGTGGGCAGCATCACTCCCACCTGACACTGTGTCCCTCTGCAGGGCATCAGCAGCCTGTTCAGCTCCCTGAAGGTGGTCAGGCTGCTCCGCCTGGGGCGCGTGGCCCGGAAGCTGGACCACTACATCGAGTATGGGGCGGCCGTGCTGGTGCTGCTGGTGTGCGTGTTTGGGCTGGCCGCCCACTGGATGGCCTGCATCTGGTACAGCATTGGGGACTACGAGATCTTCGACGAGGACACCAAGACCATCCGCAACAACAGCTGGCTCTACCAGCTGGCCATGGACATCGGCACGCCCTACCAGTTCAATGGCTCGGGCTCCGGCAAGTGGGAGGGTGGGCCCAGCAAGAACTCTGTCTACATCTCGTCCCTGTACTTTACCATGACCAGCCTCACCAGCGTGGGCTTCGGGAACATCGCTCCCTCCACGGACATCGAGAAGATCTTTGCTGTGGCCATCATGATGATTGGCTGTGAGTATGGTGGTGGGGGTCCCGGGGTACGTGCCAACCTTCTGTCCTTTCCAAGCTGGAAATCAGGCCATGTCCACAGGGCCCATGGGAGCAGGGGTGTCATGTGGGTGCTGGGTGCACAGAGGAAACCAGAGTCTGGATGCCAAGTATTTGAAGCAGGGAGAAAATTTAGTATCTGGCCACGCCGACAGAACAGGCTGGCGATCCTCAATCCACCACCCTGATCAGGGGCTGCTGGAGTTTATGGGAAGGTTGGTGCCGAAAAGGCAGAGTCACGGGGGAGGGGTGGGCTCTGTGTCCAAGCATGTAGGGCCTGGGCTGTTACCTGTGTCAGCTGACGGCAACTGTGCTCCTCACCTGTGGCAGCATGCTGGAGGGGCCTGAGCTCCTCACATGCGTCAGGCTGCAGAGGAGGCCAGTCTCTGTCTACAGCTGTGCTTTCCTGGTTGTCAACCAAGAGGCCCTGCCTGGCCCTAAGTAGTCTTCTAGGACTGAGCTGAACTGTATAGGTTAACCCTGTATGTGCTGTCCCGACTGCGTCACAATTTGAAATGAGAGAATGGCTTCAGGTTTTTTCTCTCAAGGCCAGTTCTGATTAAGCGGGATGTGCTTCCTGCAAAGAGTTTCGAGGGAGCTAAAGTGTGTGAAATCAAGTAAAGCTGTCCATGATTCTGCCTCAGACAGGCTGCTGCCTTCCGTCTCCCCCGCAGGTGAGCCTGTGCTCATACCTGCCTCAGGTGCATGTCAGGGGAGAGCTTACTGCTTGGGTGCATGTCCCTGGGGCTCCTCTGCTCCACTCACCAGCACCTCTGAGACTCCCACATCAGACCCGGCCCGCAAGAGTCAGTGCGGGAGGAATGGAAATACCTCACTACTTTCTCTCACAGGGTTTTGTTATGATAGTATTTTTGACATATTTGGTCAAGTCAAAAATGTACTATTGTATATCTGTTTCTTGCATGTTAAATGTGACTCCTAGGAAAGCTTTGAAATCTTTCTTTTGGTCAGTACTGATCGAAGTCAGCCTTGTGCCTATCGGCTTGATTGATAGTTGAGAAGCTTTTCAGCTCCCAGAAAAGCAATCTAAAGGGGAAAAGGGGCTCTTGGTGAGTGGAATTTATTGGTTGTAGGGTCAGCTTGACTGGATTGAAACCAAAATGCCCTTGTTCTTGAAGAAGGTTCTGCATCCTGGCTCCTGGTATTGACTACTGTGTGGTGGTAGTTTTGGTGAGCAGCAGTGGCTTGAGACTCCTGTGACCGCCCTCATCAGAGGCATTATAGGGTGAAGAGACTCCTGGTCTGGGGAAACATGAGGACGTGGGTGGCAGTGTGAACTGCCAGTTTACTGTCAGAGCTGCAGAGATCACAGTCCTGCTGTGCAGGCCTCTGAGTGGGACCCCAGCCTGGCGCACACAGTGATGCCTGACTGGTCCGCAGCAGGATGCATGTCACTTCAGAGAGGGGTGCCCCTGTCCTTGTTCCTCTACCCGGGGTTCTCAAACTGGCAGCTTGGCCTGTGGGGCCTTCATTGTCCAGCTCCTCAAGCACCAGTCCTGCTCTGAGGGTGGTTTTCCTCACCTGCTGCCCCTGGCCATTTGCCTCCTCTGCAACCAGCTCATCCCATGCAGCCCCCTGGAAGTGCTGTCTGCAGTGGTCAACAGTTGTCCTTGCGTGGCTGGGCAGCTGGCATGCAGTGAGGTGCCCATGCAGTGAGGGCCTGGGCTGGGCTCCTTATTCTGAAGTCTCCAAGAGCTGACAGCCTGGCCATGGGAATCCTGTCTGTGCTGGCTGATCGCCTCAGCTCAGTCAGGATCCACGGTGTCTTCTCAGGCTGTATAGCAGGATTCAAGGCAGAAGATCTCAGCGTAGTTACTGTCAGACACAGATGAAAGACTTGGTTACCCAGAGCCCTCCACTTCACATAGTTTGCTGGGGGTGGAGATTAGAAAGGGGCCCATCACATGTGGTCCCCCATCCCCTACCCCAAAGGCTTTCAAGTGAGAAGCTTCCTTGCCATTTTTTTTTAATCTAGAAGACGAGAACAGGGACATAAGGAGGCAGTGCCCCCCCTCCCAGGGACCATGCCCACCAGAAGGTGGGTCACTGTATGGGTTCCCACCTGCACACACAATGGCAAGGCCACTGGGGCTCAGGAACAACAGTGGGGTTTGTTTAACACATAGGGGAAACAGTGGCTATGGCCATAGGTGACCAACTATCTCATCCCAGAGATGTCCCCTGTGTTCAGAGTCTGGACCTAAAGGTCCAGCTCTGGGGGCCTGGCCTGCAGGTCACATGGCAGCACTGGACCTGGACCAGAGAGAGTGGGGCAGACATTTTATCCAGGCCCTTCCGGGGTGGGGGCAGGGGCAGGGGCGGTGACATGGCCAGAGGCAGCTCCACTCCCTGTCCCTGCAAGACTCTGGCTCCTCTTCTTGGGGATCAGCAACTGAAAGCTTTTCTTTCTCTGTCCCAAGTTCGGGTACAGAGTCAGAGGAGTCCTGGAGTCTGGGGGACCCCAAGATGCCTTCTCTGTTCCCTGATATCCTCTTCTAGGGCTCCCACCCTAGCTCATCCTTCCTGATTGGACCACCCAACCTGGCTGGTACCCATGGTAGGGGCTGCCCCAGGTGGGCAGGTAAATATACCATATTTTCCTAGTGGCTACTGCTGCTTAGGTGGTGATAGGAAAATGCCCCCCCACCCTCGTCCATGCTGCAGTGGCCATGGTCTCAATAAGGGTAAGCACCTGGTGTCTCCCAAGCCGCTCCCAGGAGGGTACCTTCTCCGAACTGTCTTGGAGAAAAACTTGCAGCACTTACGGTCAGTTCTTTGCTCGCCGTGGGCTTGTGCTGGGAATGTTCCCGCTGGCTTTTAGAAGTCTTCAGAAGGTAGCAACATCTGAGGAACCCGGTGTGCTGCTTTTTTTTTGAGACTAGGTCTTGCTATTTTTGCCCGTGGAACTGCAGGCTCTCGTTTCCCGGGGTACCACAGACTCAAGCAATCCCCAGCCTCAGCTTCCCAGGTAGCTGGGATTACAGGCGCGCACCACCACGCCCAGCTATTTTTTTGGAACTCGGTCTCACTATGGGCCCCAGGCGGGACTCAAACCGCGATCCCTAGCCCCGGCCACTTCATAGGCTGCCAGTGTGCTGCTTTGGAGTGGTGCTGAGGATGCTATTCACAGCCCTGAGCCGCTCCTCTCACCACCTGGCCAGCAGCTGGATGGTCAGTGGTTACTCACCTTCCCGAGAATCTGGGGCTGGGGTGTAGGAGATACAGGGTTGATCCTGGCCTGTGGCCCAAGACTGGCTCTTCCAGAGCCCCTCCCTGGTGCCCCTCGACCTCTGCCTGCCCTCCAACACCCTCAGCAGGAACTGTTGCTTGTCATTTTAATTAAGAACAAGATGGTGGCACAGGCTTGGGGGACTGGGTACTCGGGAAAACCAGCTAGTTTACAGGATCTGTTACTGGCAGTTTCAGCAGCTTCATGTTGGGTGAATGGCTGATGTGGGTTCCTGTGCTCCCTGAGGGGGCCAAGTATGCCCCCACCCCCACAACTTTCAGTGGGAGAGCACTGTCCTCTCACAGCCTGGGACTCCTCACCTGCCTGGGCTGCGTGCCCATGTCACACGCTCACCCTTGCTGCCCTGACCCTGGACTTGGGATCTCGAGAGGCACAGTCGCTAAGCAGAGACCCAGGTCGCCCTCCCCACCCATCACTCCATCAGTCAGACTGTTCAGCATGTCTGAAGGGGTACAGAGTGGTGCTAGGCATGCAAACGCGAGTCCCCCTGTGTCGAATCTTGCAGGCTTCAGTGATGGCTCAGCTGGGCTCTTTTCTATAGCATTTTAGCCCCAGAGAGGTGATCAGGGGCTCCTGTGCCCCTCTTCTCTGCTCCTGGCCTTGATCACTCATCTTGACTGGCTGATTCCCCAGAGGCCAGCAAGCACAAAACCAGTGTTTTCAAGTTTGCCAGGTTTCCTGGTTTCAGGGAGCCTTGCGGGGGCTGAGTGGGCAGGGCGGGGTGGTGGCCATGGTGCAGGTGACCGAGGACACCTGGTTCATGTTGAACATCCTTCTTGGAGCCTTGACCTGGTCTCCCTGCTTCCTGTGGGAGGGGGTGCCTGCCAGGTGCACCCCAAAATATGGTGATGGACTCTCCTGCTTGTTCCCAACTCTCCTGGCTGTCAGTGTGACTGAAAGACTGCATGGCCTTCTGGGACCCCTGAAATGGGGCTCCCCCCCAACAGGTACAGTGTCTGTGTGGGGAAACTTAGAGCTGCCACTGGGGGACACTCTCAGGCAGTGGGGTGGGGGATCAGGCGGTGGTGGAGACATGGGGGGTAGACAGCCTTGTCACTCCAGCCAGTGACGAAAACCTGAGATGGGGCTTCGCTGTGGGCTGAGCCTTGGCTGGGCCTCTTGAAGGCCCCACCCCAAAGAAGGGGTTGTTGGAGGAAGGGCCATTTCTCTTGAGTCTCATCACAGGACATCACCGCAAGTGGGGGAGATGGCTCTGCACCCCACTGCCTGGCATCCACATCTCTGTGTGAGGATATGTGTGGATGGATGTCTTGGGGCAAGGAAGGGACAGGTTCTCAGGGGGCTGTGGTGTCGGGGGCATGGGGACCTCTGGGAGGATTGCAGGGCCTGCTTGCCCTGCAGTCTTCTCTCAGTTTTGACTTGTCATCAGTGTGATATGTGTGAGGACGTGCATTGAGGGAAGATGCTGTTGTCATATATGCCTGGATGCCCCACTGGGCAGGGGAGTTCCCATAGACTGTGGAGTGAGGGGCTTGCACAGGTAAGCCAACTGGATGGCTCACCTTCTGCATGCACTTGCGAAATTCCTTCTTTCCAAAATGCAGCCTCCGTCCACTGGAAGTCCTCGTGCAGGGGCTGTTCCATCTGTGTCCAGCCTCCATCTGTCCCAAGTCACCTCCCAGGCTGTCGTCTCCTTTGAAAGATGCCATCTCCCTGGGACAGGTCGACTTGGCTCTCCTCGGCGACGCCTTGGGTGCAGCTGGGAGTGGGGCGGGCTGACTGGGCTCCTTCTGTCCCTCTCCTGTAGATCATGGTGGCAGCAGCTGGTCCCTTTGCAGGGGGTCCCCAGAGCCTGTGAGAAGAGGGGAGGTGGGCGAAGCAGGCTGGGCTCATTCTATTTCCAGCCATGGAACTTGATTAATATAGCTTCACACTTGCTGGTTTTTTTTTTTTTTTTTATCAAGTCTTTATTGTGTCTCTAACTGCTCAGCCAACAGCTACAGGCAGCTAGAGAGAATCACATGGAGGGGAAAGTAATTTTCCTTTTTTTCCTTAAAAGTGGTGAGAGAAGGAAAGCCCACCAGGGACGTGGTTTCTAAAAATACATGGATAAGTTTGGCTCTCAATGAAACAAATGCTAGATTTACCTGCCAGGCCCCAGAATCTCAGTCAGTCAACCTTTTGCCCAAATACCTCTTAGTTCACTTAATAAACATTTTCTAAGGGTCTGCAAGGTGTCTGGCCTGAGTCAGATAGAGTGAGCCCTGCCCTGGAGCAGAGGGCTGGAGAAAGAGGCTACCAGACTCCTACAAACAAGGTAGTGGGCAGAGGGGAGGGAGAAGGGGAGAGGGAGAGTGGAAGGGGATTAGAGGAGAGAGAGAGAGAGAGAGAGAGAGAGGAGATGGAGGGGGAGAGGCAAGAAAGAGGGAGGGGAGAGAGACTGGGAGAAAGAAGGGAGGAGAAGTTATGGTAAGAGAGGGGCTGGGTGCCCTCTTGACTGCTGGCCTGGCCCCAAAGACCCCTCCCCAGGTCCCACTGGGTGAGTACTCTTGACTGTCTGAAATGTGCCAGGAGCTGGGGATGTAAGGTTGTTTTGCTCAGTTTTTGAGCACTGGATTCTGGACCTTTATTCTGCCATTTAGAGCCACCCTAGGAAGCAGGCTTTCCCCTCGAGGATGCCTGCAGCGATGTCACAACACTCAGTACTCCGACTAAAGCTGCCATGGGTGACAGTGGCCTACTGACCTCCTCCTGTGCACCCAATACCTGGAGCAAGTGGTCCTGGTGGTGTTGGTGGCTCTGGGAGCCACCAGCGAGACCGACAAGTGGTCTCTGTGGCCAAGGCTGGGCCAGGGCAGTGTTTTCATTCTTTGACCATCCTCACTGAGTCCACTGGCTTGTGAACAAACTACTTTATCCCTGCGCCCACTTCTTTATCTGTGAAATGGGTGTGCAAGTCCCAAGGGACAACTGGCAGTGAAGTGGCTTGCCCTCCCAGTCAAGGTCTGTGTGGGACCTGGGTGGGGGCGTGGAGGCAGGAGGGGGTGTCGGTATGGTGGTGACAGGGGCAGCATGGGCTGTAAGTGCAGAGGAGTGTGCTCAGGGTTGGGGTGCGGCAGGAAACAAGTCTTTTGGGTGAGGAGCTGGAAGTGGGGGCTGTGACTGTCCCAGAGTCCCTTACCTGAGCATGACTTGCAGGTGCAGAAAAACATCTCCTTCCTCGCTCCTCTCCATGTGCACGTGTGAGAGGGAGTCATTCCAGCAACTCAGGGCTGCTGGTGATAATACCCGCCACCCGAGGAAGGCTTGGCAAGGAGTGCGGGCTTGGTGTGGGGGGCTCTCCCCTGGGTCTGAAAAGGGAAGCTGGACTACACTGGGAGGATAGGCCCTCCTTCCTGATTTCTCCTTCAGTACCGCCCACTGAGCCAGCCCTTCCAGGGCCTGCCAGCAGGCATGAAAGACACATGTGCCCTGGAGGCAGCAGTAGTTACCAGTGTTAGCTGGGAATCCAGTCTCAGTGGCAGTGAGCATGTGGACTGGGAGCCGCCCGCCAGACGGCTCTGAGGGCTGTCCCTGCAAACACAAACACAAGTTGAATTCAGTTCATATAGGTAGAAACCCTGAGTCATCGCTATTAAGATTGTGATTATTCTTGATAGGAAAGCCTTCTAGTTGGAAGTTGTTTTGGCCTAAAGCTATCCTGATGGAGATGAAGGCTTGCAGGATTAATGTCTTCCTTTCTGAAGAAAGCCCTGCAGAGACACTACGGCGGGGAGCCCAGTTAAATCTTGATCCTGCTCTTGGCCAGCGATGGAGTGAAAAATCCAGCTTTACCTGTAGACAGCACATTCCCACGCGGGGACAGGAGGGAGCCTGCTCTGACTTTGTCATTTGTGCAGCCAGGTCTGTGCCCTGGGGGTGGCCCACAAACTCCAGAGGGTCCCTACAAAGCCAGGATCGAGTGGGCAGCCAGCCTAACAGAGACCAGCAGACAGACAGCACATGGGGCTCCCCGTCCTGGGGGCATCTATTTCCCACCAGCCCAGCCTGCCTGGAAGCCAGCAGGAAGGAGGGGACAGCAGAAGCCACAGGTCTGCCTGGCAGTTCTAGACTCCCCCTCCTTGGGCAACTCAGGTATTTAATTACAGGAGCTGAGATCCCAGCAGCCTGAGGCTGGGCTGGAATCCAGCTCTCACCAAGTGCCAGGAGGGAGGCCTTCTGTGCATCCTACAGTCAGCTCCAGAACCTTCTCCTTTTGCTGAGGTGGCAGGCTCTGTTCACTTACTGATACCACTGCCTTTGTGATGAATCCAGTACTAGCATCCCATAATCTGTACTGCTTCCCCTGAGTCCTCTGCTCTCCCTCTCCGAGGAGGTCTGCTTGTGAGGAGGCCCTGGGTGGTACTATGTGCTGAGGGGAGCCTGAGGGAGGGTAAGGGCCTAGGGGAGAAGGAGGGGAGCCTGGGGAGATGGAGGAGAGCCTTGGGGAGATAGAGGGGAGCCTGGGGGAGATGGAGGGGAGCCTAGGGGAGAGAGGAGCCTGAGGGAGAAGGAGGGGAGCCTGGGGGAGATGGAGGAAGGGGGGTGCTCAGAGCAGGAAGGGGCGCCCTGTGAAATCAGAGGATAGAAGCTAGATGCTCTGGGGTCTCTGTGTGGGCCCTGCTTTGTGGGGCTGCTCCACTGCTTCCCCTTCTTGCAAAGCAATTATCTCATTATTTAAATATCCTCAGCTGAGTGTTCTCACATTCATAACTTAATGACCTTAATTATCGTGTTAGTGAGAAAAGCACTTGACATTGCTGGGCGTGCCTGCTGAGGTCCCAGCCCTTGGAGCACTGGACCTCCTTGCAGTGGGTTTCCTGGTGACATGCAGGGAGGCCGAGGGCCAGAGCCCCTTCCCTGCTGACAGCAGCCCTGTCGCCAGGGATGGGTGCTAGGGTTGCACCCCTCTGGGGGACGTGGATGAGTGAGGACTTGGATGAGCAAGGATGATGCTTTGGGGTGACCTGTTCTATGCCTTTGTCTCAACACATCTGGGTGGGGAGGTGACCCCACCTCTCACTCCTGGAGTACCAGCTCAGCGGGTAGGCTGAGACCTGCTTCCAGGGCTGGAGTGGCCATCCCTGCGGGACCCTCAAGGGCAACCTAGGCATGTTGTTCCAGCAACAGGTTACTTATGGCATTGACTTCCGGTCTGTGCCTCTGTGTGCCAGGGGTTTCCAGGGAGCAAGTGGTACTCTCTTTACTCTGCACCTGCACGGCGTGGGACCCTGCCATTTGGTGGTGGTCTGAGTTGGGTGCTATGTCCAGAGGGGGTGGCATGGCCACGCTCCCCAGGAAGCATATGCCCTTCTGCCTAGTTGTGCTGGAGCCTCCAAGTCCTCCCTGACTCTTCCCAGCCAGATGAACTGCCACACAGAACCAGCATATTTGATTCCTTTAACAAAAGACTGAGCAGCAAAGGTTGCTCAGTAGTAAAGAAAAGCAGACGCCGGTCTTAAGGATGCGTCCACAAGCTCATAAGCATCTTCCTGCAGAGAAGACGCGTGACTGTGGTGGGGAGGGGGGTGGGAAGACAGGAGAGGTCACCTCCTTCAGTCTCAGGGGTCAAGCAGCCCTGGACATTTGCTTGATTGGATGGCTGATTGGCAGGCAAAGCCCAGAGTGGAGGAGGCCACACAGCAGGTTGGAGAGTCTGGAGCGCGTTTCCTGCAGCCAGCAGGCATCAGGTCTCACACTGGCGGGCTGATGCCCAGGCTGCTGAGCCCGAGCCGGAGTAGCTAACCTGGGCTTCGGAGGGCTGTTGCTTCTGAGAACAGAGGCAGAGGGCACAGGACAAGTGTAGTGTCTTACAGGGGAACGTATGCGACTCGGTGCTCAGGAGTGAGGAAGAGGGCTTCCAGAAACAGCAAGAAGGTGGACAGGCAGCTCTTGGCCTAGTTCCTGCCTGTGATGGAAACAGCGTGTGCCCCTCTGCCTCGGCTTCCTTCCCAGCCGGGCAGGTCGATGCCACAATTTAACAATAACCACGGCAGCACCTTCAGCCATATGGAGGGCCTATAGGTGGCTGGGCAGCAAGGGGGAGGGGCAGTCGGCTGGTCCAGGAGGCTGAGTGGGGGTGGCTCCCCAGGCCAGGCCTCCAACCCTGTGCCAGGACACAGGGCATGGTCGGCAGTGGAACTCAGGCAGAGCATTGTCTCTGCCTTCTTATCCTGCAGTGCCTTACTGGCGAGGTCCTGGGGCTCCCTCTTCATGGGGTATTTCCTGAAAGGGGTGATTAGTCAGACCACAAATCAGTGCTCAGCTCAGTGCTATATGCAGGTCCCACTGTGGGCACCTGCTCCTGGTAAGGTGGTGGGGTGGGGGCGGGTGGCCCACCTCTTTCCTCCCCTCGTCACCATATCCATTCTGCAAAGGTGACCCCTTTTCTCTATCCTCTTGTCCTGGTCGCCCACACTGCCACCTCTGGCCAGCAGAGAGGGGATGGTGGTCAAGGGTGGAATGAATGCAGGAACCTGTGAAGACCCCCACAAGGAGAGCCCAGATGGTCTCTGCCAGTGGTGGTAGTTGAGGAGCTGGTTAAATCACTTTATCCAGGTCCTTGGTCATTTCTGGGGGTGGGGGCCTTGAAAGCACCCCCTTAGCTGTTTCCCACTTTGAGTCTGCAGATTGCCCTGCTGGTGCATCTGCTCAAGAGGTGCGGGGGCTCCCAGGACACTGCACAGGGTGTCCCCACTTGTCTGGCTAGTGCCCACAGCCTTCTGTCTCTTCCAGCCCCGAGTTTTAGCTCTCCCCTTGAGCCTGGTGCTCCACAACAGGACACGTGGAGGTTCTTGGGGTGGCCAGAAGGAACAGGTGCCAAAGACAGTGTTTGCATTTTGCTTGTCTGGGTCCCCCACCCTGGCCCGCCACCTTCAAAGGTGGGAGCACACCGGGTGGTACTCACACCCTGTGTGGAGCAAGGAGGAGAAAGCCTCAGCAAGCTCAGCCAAACCTGTGCAGGGTTAGCAAGCTGGCCTGTGTCATGAAAAGCCTGTGAGGGCTTGTATCCTGCTCTACTGGGCGGCCAGAGTAAGGGCCTTGGTGTGGGGTGGAGGGACACACATTGCACCGGACCACATGAGGGTAGAGCAGGGTAGTCTCCTTGCCCTCCCATGCCAAGGCTATAGGTTGTTCTGTAAAGTGGCAGCTCTGAAGTCTACCCATCTCACCTCTTGCCTCCTGACAAGTTCGTAACCAGGCCGATCAGGATGGGTCACTCTTTGTCGACTTTAAGTGTTGAAGCAGGCCCCCCACTGTCTTTCTGCCTGCCTGTTGAGTGGCGCTCAGTTTCATCTCCTGATCTGGATAAGGGGATTTCTACTCTTTCCTGAAGGGTGGAAGGGCTGACCCCTTTCTCATCATGGCCCTTCGCCGGCTTGAAGACCAGTGAGAACTCCCTTCTCTCTCCATCATGTTGGTGCCAGCCCTCTGGGCTCTGGAACACTCCATATGTAAAAAGTGTGGCACATACAGGGATCTTTTTCCCAAACCAGATAGACTTTCACCTCGCTGAGAATTTTCTTAGGGGCATGTAAGTGGAGGTCACCCTTGACTGTGTTGTTGCTGAAAAAGCCAAGAAAAAAGAGGAGAGTTTGTGATGGTGCCATTATCTACAGCCCTGCACAGAGTGAAAGGAGAGAAAAACCTGCCTTTTCGTGGCTGCATGGTATTCTACCTCATAGCTGTGTGATGTTCCACTCATCTGCCCCTGGGCCCTTGGCTGTTTCCCTAAGTTGGCTGTTGTGCGCAGTGCTGTAGTAAATGCAGGACAACAGCTATCTGTTCAAATCAGTATTTTCTTATCATCTAGAATTGCTGGATCATATGGCAGACTTATTTTTAATACTTTGAAAGCTCTCCAAACTGTTTTCCATAGAGGCTTGTTCTGTCTCCGTTCCCACCAGCTATGCTGCTGATCTGGGTGCTGTGGGGATGAAGAGGTCGTGGCCAGAGTGCTTCTTGTCTGGAGCAGAAGTGAGGTTCCTTGAGGGCTGCATCCTTTCCTTGGACCATGGCCCTGCCTCCCCACATAGTACAGCTTCTCTGTCTCCTGCAGACCCTTTCTTCTCCTGTCCACATCCCCCCTACACCCCCACCCCTGAATTGACCTGGAAGCCAGGTGGGGGCTGAGGGCTGCAGAGGGAGGAGGTTGCCTGGCACATGGGCTGGGGGTAGAGGCAGTGCTGGTGCAGATCTCACAGGCCAGGCCTCATCCTTGGTGTCATCCTCTGGTGGGACACCATTCCGTCAGTCCCTGTTTCAGACTCTGTGCTCCCCTCTGTCTGTCTGCTCTCCCCAGTTGGTCCAGCCTCCACCAGTTTGCTTGGAGCAGCTGAAAACAGCTGCTGGGCAGAACCCTGAGCCCATGGGTAGGTCCAGCTCTGTACCCCCTGCCACTTCTCACTGGTCATCTTGATCATCTCCTGTGTGAAGTATGCATGTGGTTAGAGATGCCTGGTCAGGCTTGTTCATAGAAACACAGCTATCAGTGGGGCTCAGGGTCCAAACCCAGCTTCTGTTCTAGAATTCCAGCACCTTGCAGGCTGGTTGCATCTGGGCTAACCCATAAGAAGGCTGCTCTGTGCTGCTCTGATGCTGCGGGTCCCACAGAGCAGCTGATCTGGGTCCTCATCTAAGAGTCACCCTAAGAGTTGCCCTCAGCTGCCCCTCTCTCCCAACCCCCCACCATGAAGGCCAGGGGAGAAGGTCTTTGCTCTCCATAAGAGCCTGGCATCCTCGGTCCCCATGCACTGAGCTGGCTTCTGACCTAGGTTAGCTGACTTGTTGCTCTGCAGTGTCCAAGGCCTCAAGGGAAAGTTTCCAAGGACCCCAGCCTCTACACCCCACTGTGCTTGTCTAGGGTGTTGGATGTTTGATGTGGAGGGGCAGCCGTGTGGTGTGTTGGTGGGAAGTTCACAACCCCCCCCCCACACCACCCCCCTGTGCTTCACACTTATCTGCCCAGATCTGCATCTTCCACCTGTCTCAGCTGCCTTGAGGCCTGTGTTTTCCTCGTATTAACAACCGCATTTTGCAGAGCAATAATGTGGTGATGTGTTTTCTTTTCAGGCTGAGAAGGGTTAGAGGTTCTACCTGATGTGACTTCTAATTAGGATGGCATGCAGATGCCAGCATCGATTCCTTCTTTCCACACAATAGCTGCCTCCGTGGGCCTCCATGCGCGAGACTAGGAAGGATGCACCCTGCTGCCCGTCATCTGCCTTGCTTTCTGCCCCTCCCGGTTGCTCACATGTCCCTGGGAGCTTCCCTGACCCCCAACAAAGAAGCCAGTGAGGCTGCTGGTCTGGAGTGCTCCAGCTCTGGGAGCACGGCAGAACAGGAGGTGCTGCATGAGTGTGGGGGCTGCCAGCCGAGGATGATGCTGACATCCTCAGGCTTGTTTTTCGCCTTCACAACTCGACTGAAGGTCAGGTGGGCAGTGGGGCAGGGCCTTCCACACAGTGGGCTGGCCCAGACCCACCCCAGGGCTCTCCTTTCCGTGTATATTTTTTATTTTACCTGCTTCCTCTGAGAAACAGGTGGTGGGTCTTGACCATTTTGTAGAATTATTGTTCACCTCCTCAATGTGGGCACCCGTGACACACATGTCCTCAAAAACCAGGCTCAAAAGGTGTTCTTTTAGCCAGAGACCCCATCAGATCTTGAGCTGCCAGCACGCAAAGTGATGGAGGACTTAGACATATCAGCCAGGTTACAGCTCAGGAAGGGAGGAGGACTCCCACTTGTGCACCTGTGTGTCAGCTTACATGCCGGGGACAGGAGGAGAATGTCATCATCCATTCATTTGCTGACTCGGAGGCAACTGTGTTTGGCAGCCTCTCACTACCATGAGGTGGTGGGCCAGCTGGAGAGAGCAGAGCAGCGGGGCTTCCCAGGAGTGGGGATCATGAGGATACAGGCTGCACAGTCTGTTTCTGTCTTCCTTGGGAGGTGGTCAAGCCTTGTGCATTTTGAGCAGTTCAGGTCTTCACAGCACGTTGGCTGAAGGTCTCACAGGATCGAGTTATGTGGTAGGGGCTTTAGGCTGGTGACTGGGTCCCCTCATTGTCAGTGCTGTGGCTGGGAGCTGGGGGCACCTGTGCGGGGTGGGCGTGGGCACAGGCAATAAAGACTTGTATGCCCACTTCCTCAGGGCTGCTGGTCACCTCCCCTGGGGGCTAGCCTCAAGCTGCCCTTGCTGTCTATGCTCTGGAGCCACAAGCTAGGCTGTCCTGTTGTCCACCCTCAGCTTCAGCCTCCCTGCCTGGCCCTCCCCTGCCACCTCCATGTGCCACACTGGTGCTACACATCTGAGCTTACCTATGAGAACTTCTGGAAAGCAGCTTCTGCCTCCCAGCAGACCCCACTCTCTGTAAACAGGTGGTTTATCTGGACTCTGAGCTGAGACCCCAGGACTGGTGGGGGCGTTTTGCATTTTAAATGAAGGGGTGAGCCCTCAGGGTGGGGGAGGGCTGAGAGCTAGGGCTGACTAACCCTGGGAGATGGGGTGAGGATGGCCTTGTCTGTCTGGAGCTGATATTTGGAGGTAGCGGGGGCAAGCCATGTGCGGTCATGCCCAAGGGGGTGAGTGGTGCCCAGAGTCACTCAGGGTCAAAAGGAACAAGTGGAGGAGGCCCTTCAAAGCCCCATTGGGACCTGAGACTGGGACTCACTGATATTGAATACGCCCTGTTTTCACAAGAAGCCCCTCAGAGGCAGGTAAGCCTGTAGGTGAGGTGGGGAGAGCAGTGAGGAGGCCAGTTCCCTGGCCACTTTGGATCATGTCAGGGACTGGCACTGGGGTGTCCATGGGCTGCGATAGCACTGTGGCCTGGGCCCTGGACAAGGTTCACCCCTCTTGGCCAGGAAACCAGAATCCAGTGCTTTTGCCCATGATGGGGGTGGGGCTGGTGGGCTGCAGGGGGCTAGATATTTCTGGGCTGTCAGTGGAGGTCTCACTGGTTCTGGAAGCTGGCCCAGCAGCCCATGTCACCATGTCAGTGTCTCGTTCACTTAGAGTTTTAATATATTGTAACCAGTCAATCTGCTTCCTCCTTTGTTCTTTAGAAAATCACCTACTGTTCACCTACTGTTGCTCTTATCTTGAGATTTTGGAGGATTCATCTTGAACACGTATCACATTTAGAGCAGAATTGGCATTTAACTGGCGTTGAGTCTATTTCTCCTTTTATTTGAGAATTTAAAGAGGATTCTTAGGACATTGGTTTGGTAATTTTCTGCAGGAATCTGCACATTTTAGACTTTGGTACACTGATCACTTCTTTTGTGAGTGGTCTCTTCTTTGTGGAGTTCAACCATTGGCTATTCTCAAAATAATCGTATTGATTTTTGCCTGCAGATTTTATATTCAGCAACCTTCCTGACCCTTGAATTCTAATATTTGTTCTGATGAGTCTTTTGTCTTTGCTCTGCAGATAAACAGAATCTGCTCTTATCACTGTCACTGTTTGCCAGGCATGATAGCCCTTTGTTCTGATGAAGCAGGATGCAACAGCCTAAGAGTGGAGCTGGGGTGGGACTGTCTCCCTTTGTTCTGACGCTAGAAGAAAACTCTTAAAGTGTCACCATGGATAATAATGTCGTGTCCAGGCTCCTGACAGGTGCCCTTTCCAGAGTAAAGTGCAGTTTTTTCCTTTGTTGCTTCTTGAGCGTCATTCAGGACAAATCCTGGTTAATGCTGCTTCTGGATCTCCAGAATCGATGTGTCTGGGTTCAGTCTGTGGCTGAGGGGAATAGCACGCCCTGTCTTTGTTCCTTCCTTCCCTACTTCTACCACTCCCCTCCTGCAGGTTTAGAGGCCAGGACTCTCTCCCCATGTGGGGATGCTCAGCCTTGACTGTCAAGGCCCCATTTCATATTCTTACTTTTTTCTTTTCATTCCCCATTTTACCTTCTCTGTGTATGTCCAGGGATGTCAGAGCCCTGGGAAACACACAAGGGCTCCTGCACCTGCGGATCTGCGTGGGCTTGGTGTATATAAGCACACTCAGATATCGTGGGCATGCCCATGTGACCTGTGACCCCTCTGCTCTGCTCTGTCTAAACCCACAGTTCCTCCTGTTTGTCCCCGTGGGGCTCTGCCATGTCCTCCTGACCCCATACCCCAAAGGGATACTTACTGCTTTGTCGGCTGCAGGCTGATTGTGTGTGGCCCCAGTGGGCGTCTGGTGACTTGCCTTGTTCAGCGTTTCTACCACAAAGGCTACTGGATCTCAGCAGCTGCTTCTTCTGCATCTCCAACATCACCATATGATTGTCAAACTTTGCTTTGGTGGCCAAAGGGCATCCTATGTCCCTCTGGGCTCTACTTGGCTGGACAAATCATCAAAATGGTGTCTGCTGGGCACGCAGAAGACACAGTCAACCTAATGGCATGCATTTGAGATTCCAGCAGACAATGTAGATGAGAATTCACTCTACTTTGGGGCCTGAACGCGGAGTACCAGATGGGGGGGGGCACTCTACGGGGCAGGCAAGGAGGGTGGCCTCATTCTTACTTTGAGAGTGAGGGAACTCCTCAGGGAGAGAGGGCATGTTCTCTGATGTGCCTTGGACTGGGTGAGGCCCTCCCTCAAAGTACATTCTAGATCACAGAAGGGGGAACAGTGGTCACTTCTTTGATGAGTAGGACCTGATTGAGGACATGTGGGTTTCCTCATTAGTCAGGGAGGGTGAAGGGCTGGGCAAGAACAGAAGCTTTTCCTCTACCCATTGCACCCTCCCCACTCCCTACTCTCCCACATTCTGGATTCTGCCCATAGTGGGCTCTCCAGTGCCCATCCCACCATGACAAGAGGGGTTCTTGAGGAAAGCCTGTCCAACCATTTTGGTGGGCTGACCCACAGCTGTCCTGTGCCACATTTGTAGGCTTATGTGTGTTAAGCCATACTTATCACTGGCATTTGCTGCTCATTACTGTATCTTCAGTTTAAATCTCTGTGGATTTCAATAGAGATATGTACAGGCCACTACCAGGATGCTGACCAGGGGGCAAAAGGTGGGTGAGAACCAGACAGTGGGGCCCTGAGGGTTGCCTCTTGTAGGCACCCCAGGCTCAGCCCTCCTATGCTGTGGGGGCCAGAGTTGGGTGGTGGGGTCTTCAGTTATTGCCTCTCTGGGCCCATCCCCTGGGCTGCGTGGCCACTGCATCCATGCCTGGTGTGCCAGCTCTGGGTGGGGCAGCCAGCAAGCATCTCTGCTTGCAGAGCCTCACCCAGGAGGCTCACTCCCGTCATGTAGACTCAGGTGCTTGGATGCTCGTCGCAAGGGGGAGGGGTTCAGTTCCCTGGCTTTTAGCTTTGGGGGGGCAGGGAGGAAGAGGCAGTCATTTCAAAGGCTCTCCAAGGGGCACTGGAGGCAAGTCCCCTGACTGGCCGCTGAGTTCAAGCTGCAGCTGTTTGATTCCAGTCTTGGGCTGAAGCTGTGGACCTACT
Source organism: Uropsilus gracilis (assembly GCA_004024945.1). NCBI lineage: Eukaryota > Metazoa > Chordata > Mammalia > Eulipotyphla > Talpidae > Uropsilus > Uropsilus gracilis. The sequence continues at coordinate 19,771 of PVHY01001638.1, forward strand.
GCCCACCTCAGCAACACCTGCACCCTGCAGCTGACCCAGCACACTCTGGTTCTCCAGAGTGCCCACCAGGGTGCCCACTCTGGGTTGGCCCTGGGGGGTTCCCTTGGTCGTAGGGTTCCCCCACAAACAGCTCAGAAGCCATTGTTCACATCCTGTCCACTGGATATTGCTGCAGCGGGTGGTCACCAACCTGTTTTCCGGGGGTGGTTCAGTGCTGCAGACTTGTTGGGTGGGCATGTGGAGGAGACGACCCTGGCACCTCGCTTTATGCCCTCCTGCTGGACCCTGGGGAACTCTGAGGTTCCTTATTCCCTTGTGCTCTGCTCCTGGGGTTCTCTGGTGGGGAAAGCCCTTCGTTAACAAGCACTGAAGGTAAGTGATGATCTGCACCTGAGATGCTCTGCGCAGCACTTCTCAGCTTTGTGCTCATGGCCCTGCAAGTTCAGGGTTGGAGACTGGGCCTGAAGCTCAGGCTCTGCTTCTATGACCTGGCTCCGGGGGGCTGATCCCATGGCTGGATCCTTGTCCAGATTCATGTGGAAGCTCAAAGTGTTTGGAGATGGTCAGGAACAGGTTGCTAGGGCAGGACCGTCTGAGAAGAGATTAGGACATAGAAGGTGTGGGGCAGTAAGCAGGGCGGTGAGTGAGGCCTAGGGCCCACAGCCTGTGGCCAGTGGCCCATGCTGCCCCTGGACAGGTCAAGAGATCTGGTTTATGAGGCTCAGGCATTCCTCCCATGGACCACCAAGGGTGGGTGTCAGAGCATTCATGCCTGGCGGCGTGGACACTCTATCAGTCCTCTGCCTTCTAAGAGGGAGCAGGTCTGCGGCCAAGGGTGTGATAGATCACAGTAAGTCACGTAGCAGGTGTACAGGTGACCTGGTCTGCATACACTGAGCAACTTTGCCCACTGGCAGCCGGCCCACATTGGAGGCCCCAGAATCTGCACCCACCGCCCAGGAGAGCAGGAAACTTGGCCGGAGAGGCAGCAGAGCCCCAGCCCAAGATATGAACTACTGTTGCCCCTCCCCACCCAGAGCTCTCCCCAGCAGGGTCTCCGCTGGATCGATACAGGACAGTTTGGGGTATTTAACAGATATATTTCTTATTTGTTCCACTTATAGCTTCAGAGCAAAAGTATAGTGACTCTGCAGCTCTGGCTTATTCACCTACTAGTGCTCTCGCCGCTGAGGGCACATGAGTGGGGTGCCTGTCCTGCAGGGAGACAGCAGCTGTCAGCTGCCATCCACGAGGGGCAGACTTGACTCAAGCCCCAGCTACTTTGGCACCTGGATTCTGACAATAGTGACACAGACAGGAGGCTGTGTCTCCAGGAAGTGGAGCCAGGCGCTGCTGACTGGGAGTTGCTGGTGGAGCTTGGACCCTTCCCAGACCCCTCGCAGAGCTGAGCACTGCTGGCTCAAAGCTGCAGGAATATCGAGTCTCACTGTCAACCAGGGCTGGGGCGGAGGCCGTTGCCAAGTCTGCTGCCGGGCTCCTGACACAGATGCCCAACCCCTCGGTATCCCGAACCAGCCAGTTGGGGTACCCCTTTAGAGAAGTATGCCAGAGCAGAGGCCCATTGCTTATCTGACATAGATCTCTTAGAAGTTTCCAGGACATGCTGATGTCCTGCCGCCCCATGTGCAGTTCTGAGTCTCTGCTGGGCACACAGGGAGATGGAAAGACCCCCCCCCCCCCGCCATGGTTGACATGCCACTGTGATGACTCACTAGGCACTGGGGCTTGTGGACTCCTTGGTTCTTAGGGAAAAGGCAACCCCATAGCCTCCCTGAGTACATCAGGCCTTTCCTAGGCACAGGGAGGGGTACAGTCCCCATTACTGCTGAGTCCATGTTCCCAGCCCCCCACTCACCTCCCATGGCCTTCTCATTTTCCAGGCTCCTCATAGGAATGAATCCTCTGCTTCCTTCTTCCACCTTATTCGTCAGTTCCTTTGGCTCCTTCGGGTGGTGAGAGCCACTGGCCTCTCATGCCCTCTCTCCTCTCCTGTGCAACAGCCTGGCTTGTTGTTCCATCTGGGGCCAGCTCTGTTCCAGCTGAGTGATGGCTAGGCTCAGGGTCGGGCCTGGGCCTGCCCTCCAAAGAAGTGTCTTCTGGAGGCTCCACAGAATGTGCCAGAATGAGGCTCCCTCAGGAAAGCCCTCACACTTGCCCTGCATTGAGACAGGAGATCACATCTATGTATGGCAGACAGAGCACGTTTTCTGGGGATGGTGCGTCCGTGAGGCAAAACGACAGGAGGCCTGTGGGCCGGTGGCAGGGGACCTAGGGGAGTGTTCTGGGCACAGGGCAGCAGCATCAGGCCCGAGGCATTTCAGGAAACAGTAGGAGGCCCTGTGTCAGGAGCCTGGGGCCATGCTCACTTATGAATATGCAATCAGCAGGCACTGGGACCTGGGGACACTGGCCTGGCATCAGACACCAGCAGTACATGAAGTGAAGACTCCAATCTGGAGGCAATGCTTGATGCTAGGGGGGGTTCAATTTCCTGGCTTTTAGCTTGGGGGGGCAGGAAGGGAGAGGCAGTCATTTCAAAGGCTCTCCAAGGGGCAGCAGGAGCAAGTCCCCTGTGTGGGGTGGCCATGGGCACAGGCAATAAAGACTTGTATGGGAAGATTCAGAAAGCAGTTGCTCTCCATGGTGAGGGCATCAAGCCTGCTATTTCCAAAGGGCCACGTGTGGGCCACACGGTGTTTAATGGAGAAACTAATTTTCATGTTTGTTGCAGGCAGGGTGGGGGAGAGGTCTACATTCAGCAAGGACTTTAGTGGGTCAGGTTTTCCGCCAGCATCACCTGTGAGGGGGGCTTGATAAGTAATCTTTGCATAAGTACAAAAATAATGCATTTTTTTAAGGAAGAAAATTTGGCAGAGGGAACCGGAAATGCCAGAGGGGGTGAGAGGGTGAGAGAGCATGCTATGGTGTTCCAGTCTCTTGCAGAGACTGCCCTGAACAAGGGCTTCCGGGTGGAGCAGGTGGCCCTGGCTGAGAGCCCCTCAAGTGAGACTATGAGGATGGCAGGCCCTGGCAGAAGGTGGGAGTGGGAGGCAGAGGGGCAGCTCAGAGGCTGGCACAAAGCCTGAGCTTCCTTCTGGGCAGGACAGACGGAGCCTGGGATGTAACCGGATGCTGGCTTCAGAAGCCACTCTGGCCACTCTGTCAGGGACAGCTCAGGGCGCTGTAATAATGCCTGGCATTTCACAAGAGATTGTTCACCCAGGAGTCACCCGAGTCCCATTGTCCTGAGGAGACCTGCAGGGTTGCCTCTGAATGACCTTGAACACCCTTCACCACAGGCCCATCATGGCCGCCTGCCCACCCTGTAGGAGAGAGCTCTAACTCTTCAGCCTGGGGGTGTTGGTCCTATTCCTTCTGCAGTGGGGGTTGTTCTTGTTCATTACTACCCAGAAAGGCCTGAGGACCCCCGAGAGGCTCTGTCCTTGGACAGTGGGCCCCAGTGGAGAAGCTCAGAGGCTTGGCTGCTGCTGCCTAGAAGTGACAACCTTCCTGGGAGCACCAAGGACTCTCTCAGGAAGAGGCAGCTTCCAGACTCCATTTTAGGGTTTGGGAAATAACCCAGTGATGAAGGGGTCAGCTCCCCAAGGGGATACCACAGTCCTTCATTGGTGTCCGCCCTGCAACAGAAAGTATCTTCATTGGTGTCTGTCCAGCTCAGAAAGCTGATGGAAGTACAGGGGGAGCAGAGGAAGCCACCATCACAGCTGGCAACAACAGCAACCGCACTCAGAATGGGGAAGCCCAGGGGGCAGGGGATTGAGAGGACAGAGTGGAACTTGCTGCCTGCCACCTGCCGAACCGTTTGACACCTGGAGACCGCATCATCCTAGCAGAGCACATGTTCATCCTAAGCTCCCTGAACCATCTCTGAAGATCTCAGCTGTCAAGCACTCCTCGATTGAGATAAACGAACAGAACTCACACAGCTGCTCTTCTCAGACCACACTGGGATTAAACCAGAAAGCTGTCACAAAGATCCCTGGAGAGTCCCTGTCAGAACTAGCTCGTCGTCCTTAACCTGCTTTGATAGTTGGTCCCCACTGAGGACACTGTCCTTGGGGCATTCATTCTCTGGACCTACCATCCTACCAGTTATGCCATAAATGAGCAATAATTCAGTAAAATCATAAACTCAGCTGGAGTTCGTCATCCACTCGCAAGGAGCAGACTGGGGTAAGATCTGGATGCAACACAGACAGTATCTGTGTTGATTTATGACTCTGGTTTTGTGACCAGGAAATAAGGGGCACTGCCACCACTCAAGGACAGTGCCTAGATAGGTTACTGGTCACTGCCTGAGTTCTTCATTCACATGCACAATTGCAAGACCACTCAGGTTCAGGGAACAAGAGTAATGAGTTATTTAGCCAATAGAAGCAAGTCACTGAGGTCATAGATGGCTGGTTCTCTCACCCTGGATAGTGTCCAGTGTTCAGAAGTCCTAAATAAACAGGTGTCCAAGGTGACATCTTCCCATCACTGAAGACTTAGAGCACAGGAGTCTCCCCAATTGCCGTCTTCCCACCACCAAGGGCCTGGAGCATGTGCTAGTCAGGGCCTACAGGTTGGGGAAACCAACTCGAGACACCAGCAGCTGCTCAGCCAAGCCACCAAGATGGGCCTGAGGCAACAGCAAGGTCACACCAGCATCTCTGAGAACAACAGCATCAACCACTGTGGCGCCGACAAATGGCCCCATCCACACAGCTCAGCGAGGTGCCTGGTCCCAGGTCTCACAGTCCCTGTCACTCAGGGCTGGAAGGGCAGCAGAGCTGGTAACAGTTTCATCCGCTCAGCTAGTAGCAAAGCTTGCTTAACTTCTCTCCTCCAAGGTTGGCTGCTGAAGCCTCTCCATGTTCCACCCTCCCCTCCCTCCCACACACCCACACACACACACAAGCCCCAGGTGATGGTCTGGGCCTCTCCTTGCCCTCCCAGAAACCCCCAGCAGCTGGAATGGCTGATGGCAGGAGTGGCTTCTGCGGTAGCTTATATGCCCTATCAGAATACCCCACCAACCATTTTTCCCTGCCTGGCATATCCCACATGGCCGTATTCATCCTCACCTGCGCCCCCCAGGGGTCACCATCAGTAACAACCCTTGGGTCCAGCCTTGCCTTCAGCCTCCTGACAGCTTCGTTAGATTAGGTCTTTTCCGTTTCCCTGTCTATGACCTTGTGGTCCCTGAGTCGGTGCGCTGCCTCATCTCTCAAGCCTGTGACCAGACTCGTCAAGGACTCTGCAAAGTGCTCATGGCCCTACCTGATGACATCATCTCCTGCAGCTGCAGAAGCAGGCGTTCCCTATGTCCCTTGTCGGGACAGGACAGTGGACGCTCCGTGGGCAGGTCGACCCGTGACGGCCAGTGACAGGTGTTTGCTGGAGTGGATGGGGGAGCCAATACTCTGACACCCAGCTAGCTCTTCTCTGTCACCTGCCTTGCTCTGCAGGGCAAGGGCGTCACTACCCTATCTGCACTTGGGACATGGAGGCGCTCCCTGTCCTTGGGGACCAGCTCTATTATGACACTCCTATAAGCTGAGACATGCAAACGGAAGGTGCTGACAGACACATGTCCTCTGCCCTGTGGATGGTCCCTCAGCCTGGCTGTGGTGGTGGTCACCTTCCATCTCTCCCATTCTCTGCCTCTCCCTTTGATGAGTAGCCACACTGGTGAAATTCCAAGTCAACAGGAGATGCCACAGCCAGGAAGAGTTTTGCAAACTGATGATTTTAAAAGGCCGGGATTGTGTTTATGCTCCTGAACACAATACGGTCCTATTCTGTGCAGGTTAGGGAAACTAGCTCTGTGACTGTGGAGGGGCCTCCCACCCTGACTCCGAGTCACCCCTGTGTATCCTCCGAGGGTCAGGGGCAGGTGTCCAGAGTGCTGCCTGGGCTCATTCTCCTGCTGAATTGGTGACAGGGACACAGCCGGGCACCTGCGAAGCTGCCTTCTGCTGTCATCAGGGGGAGATGTCACTTTTAGAGCCATTGAGTCTGCTCAGACCCAGAGCTGCTACCAACTCCTTGGGCAGATGACTTGCGGTGAGATGAACTCATGCCATGGAAATGTTCAGCTGACATCTGA